>JAHWFP010164262.1:110108-147888 GCA_023313725.1 Lithobius niger
CCCCCCCCCCCCCCCGAGTGTTCCCGTTTTTTTTTGTGAAATAGAGAATTCCATGCCCCCGAGCTTTCCAGCTTAGTTGGAACCAGGCACACGCCACCGTCATGCAGTTAGGTTTTATCAGAATAACGTGACCTGGATTTGAACTTGAGACCCAATCTGTCCCCTGATCAGAGACGTGAAGGCCGGAGACGGATTTGGTTGCAAGTTCGAATCAGTGCAGCATCACCCCCACTTAAGTGCATAAAGGTGCCTTACTGTACTACTGTACTGTTCTAGTGCAAGATTTTCGCCGTTTGGCCTGTTTTCCTATTTCCTTTATCAGGAGCATACAAGTCAAAAAGTTTCCAATTGGCAGCACACAGAGACGCACTATACGGAACGTGCGTTCAACATAGCATTAACTTCCTCTGTTGGCTGCTTTGCCTGTGGTTTCAAAGATCAAACATTTAGCTCACGATTGGTTCATTCTGGTTTCGAAGAATCAAAATTTAGCTAATATTTGGTTCATCTGTTTTGACCACGTGCTGAAATCTGGTTTGTTTAGGCAATAGTAAATTTTACAGCATGTCTGGTTGTGAAGGGGTTAAGCACTGGAAGTTCTGAGGAGTTGCATAAGGTCGTACAAATGCATAGTTGCATAAGGTCTCTGTTGCAACACACGGTTCAAGACACAAGAAGTAACATAGGTTTCACTATTTCTTTAAGTAAAAAAAATTATGCACTGAAAATACAGCAAAAAAAAAAAAAAGCATGGACGGATTTGTTTATTTGCTGCAGCAGATACCTGAACTCCCTGCAAATTATTATGAATTTATGTTTCCAGCATTTTATAAACTCACCTGTTGGAAGCATGGATAGTGAATATGGTAGCAATATCATTATACATGGCATCATTAACAGCAAACTCCATAGAAGCTATCACTGCAAATTATTATGGACTTCTGTCTCGTGCATTTCTATAACTCACCTGTTGGGAGCATGGCTTACGAACATGGTGGCAATATCATTATACATGGCCGCATTCACAACAAACTCCATTGGAGCTATCACGCCATATTTCTCTGCCCCATGTTCTATGACCAAAGGGTCGGACACATTGGGATCAAACATCACAGCATTCGGGGTCACAAGCAAAACTCCGCACACAACACCCTGAAACAAATCAAAATGAAAAAGGTAAACTACACAAATCATGAACTGCAACAATGAACACGCAAATCAAGAGAAAGAAAGAAAAGACAAGGGACCCCCGACTGTAGTGGTCGTAATTACCGGTTATTTCATTAAACTAGGGATGTGCGAGTAGAATATTTTTATTTCGAGTCGAGCCGAGCCGAGTTTGCAACAGAAGAATCGAGTATCGAGCTGAGTTCGAGTATTTGATGAAAATATTTTGTTTGCAAGTTTCTCTTCAATTTGGTAAGATAATAAGAACAAAGATGGTGCCTACAAATACCAAGCCAACCGTCCATTGTTAGTGTAATTGCACGGGATAGCTCACAAAATTGTATTGCGATTGTATTGGACTTAAGTTTCAGTCGCTTTTGAATTTTTTCTTTACTTTTTAACTCCCGACTTTCAGTCATGATAGTGAAGTACGTTAATTTAATTTCAATGTTTAGGAGGTCTCAATCTTAACCTCTTGACTTGCAAGCGCGCTTATTTTATCTTATATTCGTCTTATTTTTGTCTTATATGCATGTCCAAATCCTTAACCAACTCAAATTTTGACTGATTTTGAAGTATGAATACACCATTCGAACCGTTTTTTCGAGAGCTAGCCTATCCATTGGTACTACTGAAAAGTCAGTAGCTCAAATAGTTTTTGAATTATTTAGCGAAAACTAAAATATAACCAAAAAAAGACACCTTAAAAATCTGTTATGAAAACCTATATCAATAAAAACAGAATTCTGAATCAGCATTGGCTGTGCTACCATACCAAGTATATTGGTAACAGAGGCACTGTAAAAATCTTGGGTGAAAGACCATCGCCTTACAATCATGTCCGATTATACTTAATCGTGTTCCATAACCACAATTTGCCTTATTTAGAGGTAAAAATGTCAACTCGCTCAACTTTTTGATTAATGTCGGCAAATTTTTAGTCCAGAACACGGATCTTCTTCAGGCCACAAATATTTATACTATTTACACAACATCAGGAACACACACTTGAATACAGTATAACCTCGTTAATAAGAACTCGGATAACAAGAATTCCCGCTTAATAAGAACTTTTTTTCAAGATTTTGGTTGGACAGCTACTCAGTCAGCACTAAATATATACGGCTATAACGAACTCCTAATACGAAAGTACGAATAAGACGAACAAATGTATTTACAATTCTATATTATTTTTTACGAATTTGCTGTTCGTAACGGTTTCTTTTTCCTCCCCCTTGAATTTCGTTTTGTTTCACGCAAAACATCAATCGCTAGTTGACTCCATCTTGGGAAGTGATAAGAGTTTTGTCCGTTTGCACAAACGCGAAGGTCAAGGACGATTGAGAAGAAAATAACGTATACCGGTAGGCTACATTTTTTTTTAAGTTGCAGTTCAATTTCTCTCGTCCGTTTAACAAGAACTACGGTTAATAAGAACATTTTTAGCAGTCGCTTTAAAGTTCGTATTAAAGAGGTTTTACTGTACATCAAAGCTTCTTCAACTCTGCAGCGTTCGTTTGGTTTTTTGAAGTTTTATTACTTTATTGCCCCTGTTGTTATTGGGCCGGTTTTGGTGCTTTGTGCTGCTATGGTTTTGTGGGTGACGGGAAGGAGAGCCTCGATTTGGCCGAAGGCGCCTTTAGTAAGGTTGCACGGTGGTGGATTTTGTGTGGCTATTGCGAGTGATTCGAGAGCAAGCCTGGGGTACAATTTCTTTTTTCGAAAAATAAAACTTCGGTATTATCGAAATCGGGGTAATGTCCGGTGTCTACATGGCCACTGCCAGACCATCATTTAGATCAAACTGTTGAACACAGCAGCTTTGTGCTCAGAATTTGTTCTTTTGACGAGGCGTTTTGTGTGCCCAATGTAGGTAGTAGGGCATTTTAGGCACGGAATCCTGTAAACAGCGTTGATTTTACGGCTGTTGGAATGGGTTTTGATGGCGGTTTGAGGAGGGTTTTGATGTTAAGAGGCGTTGAAAATCTGGTGTGAATGTTTGCTTTTCTAAGATTTTCGACACCCCCTAACATCAAAACCCTCCTCAGACTGCCATCAAAACCAATTCCAACAGCCTTAAGAACCAACGTTGTTTACAGGTTTCGTGCCCAAAATGCCGTACTACCTACATTGGGCACATAAAACGCCTCGTCGAAACAAGAAATTCCGAACACAAAGCTGCTGTTCAACAGTTTGATCTAAATGATGGACTGGCAGTGCACCATGTAGACACAGGACATAACCCCGATTTTGATAATACCGAAATATCATTTGTTGAAAAGAAATTGTACCCAAGGCTTGCTCTCGAATCTCTCGCAATAGCCACACAAAATCCACCACCTTGCAACTTAACTAAAGGTACCTTTGGCCAAATCAAGGCTCTCCTTCCCGTAACCCACAAAACCATAGCAGCACGATGCACCAAAACCGGCCCAATCACAAAAGGGGCAATAAAGCAATAAACACAAAATAAACTTAGGCTTACTTGAATTACTTTGAAACGCTGTTGAATCACTTTGAAACCCTGCCTGATGAAGATTGTTGAAATACAACCGAAAATTTGCAAGATACTGACAGTATCATGTTTTTGAAAGTTAGTGTAATGAGTAATTTCCGAGTTCAAAGTAAAGTAATAAAACTTCAAAAAACCAAACGAACACTGCAGAGTTGAAGAAGCTTTGATGTAGTCAAGTGTATGTTCCTAATGTTGTGTAAATATTTTGTGGCCTGAAGAAGATCTGTGTTCTGGATTAAAAATTCGCCGACATTCATCAAAAACAGTTGAGTGAGTTGACATTTTTACCGCTAAACGTGAAACCTCAACGTAAAAAGCCGACTTTTAATTTGCCTTATACTCAAGCCGCCTTACCATCCCATATCTATAAACCTATACAAGCAGCTATCTACAAGCATCAAATCAATATCAACCTCACTCAAGCATTCCAACTAATTTCAAGTTTGAATTCTGTGGCTGTAGCCTACTAAATTCATCACTGCGCTGCATGCTTACCACTAGCAAAATAATGCTGCAAGCCAAAGGGTTAAGTCATGAGACTTTTAACGATAAAGAAAACCTTATTAAACACTTTTCGCTACAGTTCAAAATACGACAGCAGGGGGGAATTCATTTCAACTTTAATGTTCAGTAAAACGATTTCCGGTAAAGTGAACTAAATCCGCAACAAGTGTGTAGACACTGGTAACGTAAAATAATACACACAACAGTAGCGGATTGCGCTGGGATAACTCGGCAGTTTTACTTACTTGTCCGTCGGTGATGTGGCGAACATTGATCTTAAGAAAGCGCTCGATGCAATCCTTATCCAGGATTTTTTCGTCATCCTCCAACAAAGTGTTTGGCAGAGGAGAGGACGGTGGGGATTGGACCCTTTCCACATGGCCAGGCTTTGGACTGGACTGTGGTGCTTGACAGGTCTCCTCCTGAAATAAAAATTAAACAATTCAATTTGGAAACAGAAACAGGCAAATGACCACTATCTGCAATATATCATGCCTAAACTGATGCAAAGCTTAAACAAAACTCCCTGCAGAAAAAAAAATGCGGGTACTTTTGTTATATTCAAAACAATGTCACAAACCGGTTACAGCAGCTATTTGTGACCAATCCAAAGTTACATTTAAAAAAAAATCAGAAACGTTAAAATTTGAAATTTGTACAGCACAATTTCTGGTCCTATTTAATCCTCGTTACCACCGACTATTCGATTCTGTTACTTTGGTTATAATCAGTCATACTCACTCCTAAGATTTGAAAAAGTCACATCGTTTACTTCAAAAATTCATATTCACGTTCATGTTTACCTTTTGTAGGTTTATTTTCACAGTAAAAGATATTATTCTCACAATATCTTCGCAAATTTTCGACAGTCAGTTGCTTTCTGGGGTTGGTGGAACTCAGTTCTGTTTTTATCAGTTGTAGTGCCTGATAAAAGACAGTCAACTGAGCCCCACCAACCACAGAAAGCAACTAACTGTCGAAAATTTGCATAGATCTAGCGATATTCTTCTGTGATATTCTTACTGTGAAATTAAGCGTACAAAACGTAAATATGAACGCACTAAGAATTAAGCTTATTAAGCTTAATCTCGCAAATTTTCGGTGGACATTTGCTGCCACCTTCTTCAGGACAATGTCAAAACCTGCTTCACAACATCTAGCGAAGCAAGACTCTTTGACATTGGCCTGAAAAATGTGAGAGCAATTCCCCACCGAAAGTTTGCAAGATTAGGCTTAATATTGATCTTTTTGGTTGTGCGTAATTCTTAACGAGTATGACTATTTAATCCTCCCACAGATGCTTGATATTCATTGCAGATGAGAATTTTCACCAACGATTTTAATGACTTTATTCAACTTTACACCAACCAGTTTACACCAACCAGAGGATGCAGAGTAGAGGCACAACAATCACCAGTTCGAAAATAACGAATGTCAATTAATTTGTAAGTGTTCGTTTTACACACATCTTCCCAAAAGAAATCATAAGGAACTGATATCTTTCTTGACAGAACATTTTTTTTTTGTAACCCGAGAAGCGATACTGCTATTTACGCGGAAACTTAACTACTAATGATTCAGTACCTTTAATCATACGAAAAACTCTGCAAAATATTTAAGTCACATTTAAAATTTGGTTTTTGATTACTTATCAAACACATCACAGGCTGATAGATGAAGAACAGCAAAGCTAAAGAATTAAGACGATGGGCTCATGTTTACCTCAGGCATTTTTCTTACTTGCACGTTTAATAAGTATAATGACAAGTGCGAAACGAATACGGTTTCAGCAAGCGAATCAATTGGTAAAAATTGAATAAGTATAAATACTACGGATAAACCATATGACAAATCTTTACGCAACAAATGCAGACATAGCTTAAATTTTTATTTTTTTGTGACATTATCGATGTAACTTCCCTTATACAACCATAACAGGAAGGATATACATAGTCCAGGAAATAAAAAATGTAATAATAAGATAGGAATTGCACTGTTGCCAACAGGAAAACTAATTCACAAACGCACTTTGGACCGTAGCAATTGTAACTTTTGACTACTGCAGATATAATATACCGGGAGAAAAACAGACACTCAATTTAAAGTAACAAAATAAACCCCAAGTACAAGTCATATTCACATTTTTTGACTGGCCACCGTCTATGGTTCTGAGCTTACAGTTTCTTGCAATAAATTAAACTGTTCGCAAATGTATGACAAATGTATGTCATTTCCCCTCTTTCTACAAGGTTTAGCTTATAAACTTAACAATTGTTTAGCTGAAAAGCTGATGCATGGAATGGCTTATTGGAACATCACGGTTCCCAACCAAAATAGTGAAATAATTTCCCTGCGTTTCCCACGTTTTCCAGAGTAACCAAGGTGTAATTCCAGGCTATATGCCGTAATTTTAGGAACGAAATTTTTGTCACATTTTTTAAAGTTTAACTTGTTTTTAACACTGACAAGGGCACAAAAGTGTAGCCCAATTTAATGCACTTTCAGGGTTCAAGACAACAGTCTAAGGTCAACATTTTTTACCGCAATGTCATAACAATGTTGTTTAATGCATTTCTGCCTACGCCTAAAAGCGTGGCTTTGGCTATGCCATTAGGTTGTACACTATTCACCAAGTTGAAGCTGCTTGGAAAACCATGTTCAGACTTAACGCAGACATGTTGGCCACATTGTAAAAACGGCCTTTTCGGCCCCGTTACTCTGGTTTGTAGACGTAATCACTTACTTCTTCTTAAATACAGCAAAATGGCTTTGCTTACTTTTGAGAGTCAGAGAATTCACAACCCAAAAAAGTTTGATTATTTCAAATGTAAAATCTCAAAATAGCGAAAGACAAAAGTCTATTTCGACACAAATTTTCTAGTTATGAAGAAATCATGGTTAAATTCGTTCCTACTGTCTTATTAAAATACAGGTAACGCTTTTATTATCCCCAAGAAACTTGCCACAACAGTTCACTTATATTTTCAAGAAAGAAAACACCATTCGTCTTCTTCAGAAGTCCACACCACAGCAGAGAACGTTCGTTCGATGCAAGCTTACTCTATGTTACACTTTTAATTTTTCGCGCATATGCCACCGACCACTGATCTCTACGTTATTCACCAGAGGGCTGCCGGACGACTGCTGTCAACATCCAGTTCATGTCTAGTTTGGCAATCAGAGGCAATGGGTCGAATGAAGCCCTGGTCACGGTTGTGACCTTAATAACGGGTTCAGTGAGTTATCTTTATGCCAGTGGAGGATGTGGCCATAGCGATTAAGGCGCTATGCAAGTGATCTGGGGGCCAACTGGGTAGCCGGTTCGAATCCGGGTCATGCCACTCCGACGAAACATAAGTGCATAAAGGTGGCTTACTGAACTACGGTATTTTTAGTGTACGATTTTCGCTGTTGGCTAATTTCCAATTTTCCTTGGTATAGGGACATCTGACATTACAGGGTAAAAACTCTACTAGAGACAAGTTGCTCCTACAGGCAGCGTGGCCGTTTCCTTTGGTCGTGTCAGTATGGCTGAGCAGTACAACTACGGTCTCGAAAATCAAGTTGATACGCCGATAAGGTAGTCTATCATTAAATACAAAAGGCAACGAAGACAAGTTTATCAGATTGTTTATTAATTCATTACGACATGCTTCACCATGAACAGTTAATGCTTCCCATTTCTTTTGTAAGTTAAGACGTTTCCCAGATTATTTGTTTTATGCAGAATTCATTCACATCTATAGTTGATCACATTTATTACAACTTAAATTCTTATGTTAAACATTATAGTCATCGATTCCTAAGTGGCAGAGTAGTTGTTCAGTAGTGTGAAAGTGACTCTGCTTAAATAATCTGTTAGGTTGGACCAGTTCAGTTAACTAAACTAAAACTAAACACCACTGGTCTGTACTGACATGAAAAAGATGGTGATGCTTCCGCGCATGCACAGAGCAGAATCTGTGGAATACCATTGGCTGGGTTGTTGGATAAAGAGGAAATCAAAGCTTTAAAGTAGTTAAAACCACACAAATAAATTTCTGACAAACAACATACAAAGAGATGACAAATAAAGGATGACCGACCAGATTGTTTATTGGCGATAAACGATAAAATGCACACCGGGAAATGTCACTTGGATACTAATCCCTCGGGGGGAGAAGAGTTTATGGATGGTGCCCTATATAATTGCTTTTTAACATGCACTCAAACTTGTGCACTTAAAAGAGTAGTTTTCTGAGAAGTAACAGTTGAATTCAATTTCTCTGGGTGCTGATGTACTCTAAGGGCACGTTTATGCAACCACTCGCTTTTGCATTCTCGCAGCTAGAAGCTAGAAATCACCTAAAATTCCAACATGGCGGCGGTTTTATGTCTTCCGCCTCGCAAGGAAAACAGCAAATTACGTGATTTCAGAAGCGTTTGGTAAAATTGTTTCGACATGAGAAATTCTTTATATTATTGGCACGGATTATAAGACTGCAAGTATTTACTCAAACGATGTCTGATTTAGCTAATCCATTTAGCGTTGTTACTATGGCAATGACACCTTTGCCATCGCGATTGAGATCTAGCTGCGAGAATGCAAAGGCGAGTCGCTGCATAAACGCGCCCTAATAATATTCTCATTATTCTTTATTCATTTATCTTATTAATATTCATCTTGTGCACAAGTTTTAAGCAACAACCGTTCAGACCATACAAAACTAAGTTAAGAACAAAGGCAATTAAATGCTGAGAGTTAGGCCTAACATTCCCTTAAACACACAATAACAATTTATCATCCAGTGAACGTGATGGTGTTGTTTGAAATAAATTATACTTTTTAGACACTGTTCCGGTTTAAACAACTATTTTTTCTATACTCGACAAACATCGCTGCAATTCATACTGTGAAAAGATCGATCCTTACAAAAACACTAAGAAATTCGCTAAAATTCACAACACGGACTCGCTCTCAGTCTAAATTTTTGATACCACCCAGATATCTTCAGGTCTCGAGGATTTTTCTGCTACTTCAACTACATCGTTGTTTACTACGTCGTCTGCTTTGCACACTTTTGCATTCGAATGCAAAAGTGTGCAAAGCAGACGACGAAGTAAACATAGTAAACAACGAAGTAGTTGAATTAGAAAGCAGAAAAATCCTCGAGACCTCTGACGAAGATATCTGGGCGGTATCGAAAATTTGGACTGAGAGCGAGTCCGTGTTGTGAATTTTAGTTCTCCACAGCAAAACCTTGTAAATTTTTTATGGCCTTTGTTGACAGCCACCTGTATCAGGCTTAAAGCAGTCATCTACACGCACAACAATGACGTTTCTACAACCTTGGCCTACGTGCAGATGACTTCGCTTTTCTAAGCAAACTAAGAAAATTCGCGCAAAACACTGTAGCCTAGTGTTTATAGTGCCTGGTGTTGTGCAATTAAGCGTCCATTTTTTTTCATAGTTGTTTACAGTAAAAACAGTTATTGTGTGTTTAAATCTAGTCATTACAAAAAATCCAGTCAAAAGGTGCAATTTTCTTCCAAAAACACAGAGTTCCTCAGTCACCGGAGCTTACAGAACATGGTCATCAGCCCTGAAATTGTGACCATGACAACAACCAATACCGACAGCTGCAACTTTTTTTTTAGTATTATTATTATTTAGGCCTAATCATAGATTTTTGGCAGGGGGGGGGGCAGCTTGAAAACATAAGCAGCTTGAATTATAAAGTAATTTTAGACTACAATACGAAAAATTCTTTTATGGGACTGTTCTCAAGCACTGTCAAAATTTCAGAATTTCGTACTGCAATTTTGGCCGATTTTTTTCAAAGACTTTCCAGGACCGTGTATAAACCCTCTTACACAAAGTAGAAAGTCCGTAACCATTACAAAGTTTAGCTGACTGGATGTAAATGAATCAACAGCAAAAAACTAAACTTGGTGCATTTTTACATTTCAACCCCCGACACTAATCAATAGAGCATAGGCCTACGCATTATCAACTAGCCATTACCTTCAGCGGATCCGCCTTGAGAAGCAGACGCATTATCGCATTTGACAGAAAACCAACAACCACCACTACGCCTGTCTGTGTTTAGATAGCGACATCTTTTAGCGAGGCTTCTTCACTAGCCTACCTGGTTGACAACAATAACGGTAATAAAAGAAGGCTATCGCTCCTAAACCCGACTACTTAACATGTCCACTTTACTTCCGCAGAGTCGTTGGCACACATTAGCCAAACACACTTCAACCTGTTTTAAACAATTACTACACTAACACAAAAGTTAACGACTCTCTTTAAGATAAAACTGTCAACAACAGCGGCGCAGCACCGTGGAACAGTAATCCAAGCATGCTGCGCCACATACAAAGTATTTTTATGAAATGTACCTCACTGCGTACACCAGGGTACGAAAGCTTGGCTGACCGCCAAAATTATCAACAGTTATCAACAGAATGGTGATAAAAAAACATCCAGGTGTTAGCATTGATAACTGAACCCTTGTAGGCATACAAAGCCTGATTTGTGCTGCAGGTTCATCTGATTGACACAACGTAATAGTGTTGAAGATTGCACAATTAAAGGAACAATTCAATTCGTAATCAATAGCCGTGACTTTTCAGTTAGGCGGAAAACATAAAATGTAAATGAATCGCTAATTAGCAAAACAACGTTTGTTAACACCAATTTCGGTCAGTTAAATTCACTATCAAACCGATGTCAATTACGAAGCAGTTTCACGATTTCATCTGCGTAAATAAATAAACCTTACATTCGGAAACGTAAGCATAAGCCTATCAACCCATTACTAACACATCCTCCTATACGAACAACCTTGCTACAGAAAACTGTCCCAGTTATTTGTAAACCCGCCGATCAAAACCGAAAACAGCCCCTTACCACAGTTATCAGCGCCCCTTAATTAACTAAAGCTCTGAAAACTACAGCAAAACAATTATATCGGCATTAATTAACTGAAACTGAACGCAGAATATTTACGTCTCTAACGTAAACACCCACTCACGACCTTGTTTACATCCAAAACATTAAGCATTTTCTGCGTTACCATGCCATTTAATCCGGATTTATCGGATGTGCGGATCGCTAATGCGCTTCGATCGTATTAATCAAAGCTTCGTGTCCAGATTTGGCCATAACCTTCCTTTGACCCGCCTTATTTGGAGGTATTACGATAGGATTGGTTTTCATGTTGCGATGGATTTTTGACGGAAGTCTGGCTCAACGCACCCACCAGGAATTGTGATCTATCGCGTCCTACGCGCATGTGCTTGCCTCACGTCTTGTGGCGCCACCGAGCGACAGACAAGGAAGGATTCGATAAACACGGTGCTCGATTGGTGTCAACATCTTGCCCCGGTGAACTCTCGCTGACGAATACGTCTGGAATCAACCAGTGGCGGGCAGGAAACGAACGATGTTGCGTAACGAGTTAGCAGAATAAAAACAAATACACGTTTCAGCGGCGGAATTAGAAACTTTTACGTGCCCATTTGCGAATTAAAAATGGCTACAAGTTCATAAAAAAAAAAACAATTTAATTTTCGGGAGTTCTATTGCTGCCTTGGTCACAGTTAAAAAAGTGAAAAAGTAAGTGAAGGAATATTTCAGTTTGCATTGCATTGTGTTAGAATATTTTTTTTATTTTTTTTATTTTGCTGCCACGCTGGAGCATTAGGGCAGCTTTTGTAGGCAGATCAAAAAACCAAAACAATAAAAAATACTGCACGAAACAGCGATTCTGGAATCCATAAGCCTCTTTTTAAAGGACTCGCAGGACAAAGTATTCACAATATGAGGGGAAAATGAGAAGTGTAGGTAGTTCCTTTTCGTTTGGAAAACCCGGATTTTTTTTCATGATGACCATTCACCATGGCTGTAGTAGTGAGGCACATGAAAGTATAAGTTTGGATCATGAGAGAACCGGAAAAGAAGAACTGTCAGTCAGCTAACTGCGGTGATAAACGAAGTGGCTGTTGTGCATGCATAGCAGGAAAATGGCGAAAGAGCGTTTCCAACCTCATGGACACCATTTTGGGCCGACAAATGTGTATGCATGCCACTAGAAACGATACATTTGCTAATCTTAGCACCCATGATAATAGGTTTGACTTGCATGCCCTTAATTCTGGTATACCAGTATCTGCCTATGAAAACTGGTAGTTTCTGCACGGGAATCAAGAATTGATGGACAAGAAGCATATAACTGTCTTCATAATGCAGGAACCCACCATTTGAGGGCGATGTTTCATTTTTGGCTGGTGTTAGTAAATGCAACACAACCTTCAGAAACTAATGACCAAGACTGCAAAGCAGTGAAGCCGACATATCTACTGTCCAAACTGCCCTCCAGTAGTTGTACAACCTTGCTCGTTTGTCTTCAAGCAGCCACAAAGGACCCCAATTGACTAGTGTGTACAAATTCCTCCTAATCACATTAGGCTCCTGATGACCACCAGCTCACTTTACCCCCATCTAACGGGTAATTAAATCCCGCCATTTCCTAGGGATCCAAAAAGTTCCAATTGCACGCCAACTAACAGCCGATGAAACATTTTTTTGGGCAGCAGTGAAATAGTTTGAGGTTAAGAATATAAAGCTCAATTTCATGTTACAATAACTGCATCTGTTAGACTTTAATGGCAACGCTTTAGTGTTTGCTTGGAACTGCAAAGTGGATGTCCCATAATGAAAGGGAAGCAACTGATACCACTGTGCTGTAATACTACAATCTGGATACAGCTTTATTGAAAGAGTCAGAATTTTATCTATTTAAAATTTAACAAACGATTATGTAATACGTTATACAATATACCTGAACTTAAGACTTTTTTTTAGACAATCCTAATGCATAAGGGGGGAAAAAAACCAACGTTACGTTGCAATTACGTAATTCAATGAAGATCTCAAAACTTTTAAAAATTCCTTTTTATTTGGAATAATGGCCTTCACATCAAGAGCGAAACGCACACCCAGAAATCCAAAACAGTGTGCAAAAAGATCTTACTATCCAGCTTGCGAAACAATGGGGATGGGAACAATGTGTCCGCATACTACCGGAGCATACCAGCTTACTATCAGAGGCTACGAACAGACGATTTCAATCTCCAGCAGAATAATACCGTAAAAACAAGAACTGCAGGTGTTAGCCCAAAGAAGACAAATGGACGGTGTCCTAACAGGACTTTGGTTTGTCAAAAATTTGCTGTACTGTCAAGTATAAACTTTCAAATGGTTATGAACGAAGATGAACTTTTTAATATTTTGTTGGCCGTCCCTCCATCCCGAGACAACTGGAGTTGACAACCGTCTGTAACCAGTCACCAATCATACTTACAACAATTGCTTCTGAGCATGCAGCCATATTACTCAACTTTTGCGTAATTTGTATGTCTTTCTTGTCTGGCGCAAAGTTGCGGTCCAAGAGCTGGGTCATGATATCACAGATTTTCTATTACTTCCCAATGGTGGGAAAACTTGTTATCTTAATGCTTCCACTAGTGTTGCATCCAATTTAAACAATGGATGCAGTGACATTGGACCATAGTTTCGAAGCAATAATGGTAGATTTCTAACAATAGTCGGTCAACGATACAAGAACGTTTCGTAATGGTCATTCAGGGCCGTAGCCAGCACACAGCTTTCAATGCAGCTGCTGTAGGTAAAACGTTGAAGAATTATAGCCCATTCACACCGCGACGATACGAACGACCGCTAAGTTACAACCGACAGTCGCTATGACAACCAGCCCCTCAGGCAGTCATACGCAGTCGTTCGCTGTCGTTCGGAGCAAACGCAACTTTTCATTTTCAGCGTTGCTGACCGACGTCACCCACCGACAGACCAATGGCTGACAAGCCGCTACGAACACGATCGGCGAAATGCACGATGGTGGCGGAGAACACTTCGAAGCTTCGATTAATGCTCGTTGCTTACATGAATATCGCTGCAACTAGATAATTATAGAGAACAGCTAAAAAATTGTGCTGTATTCAATGGCGGTATGATTTATTAAATAAAACGGAGAATCACAGTATGACGGGTCGTTTAGGCACGTCGTCGCCATGTAGCACAGTTTTGAAAAGTAAGCGTCCTAGCTCTACTCATTCTACAGCGTCGATTGGGCCGCAGTTGGTTGTTCGTCGGTCGGTCGTGCTGGTGTGACAGGGTCTAATTTTTAGTGCTGTTGGTCGCCGCCGTTCCTTGCTTTTGTCGTTAGTTTGTCGTGGAGGTGAGAACCAGCTATTAGGTGACGAGAACTAAGTTAATGTGCGACGGTCAGCTGCATTTTCTATTCTGTGGTTGTTGTTCTCTGCAATAATCTAGAACATCTGGCAAGGTTTGTTTCTGCTGTGGGTAAAAAACAATTCTGGCTACAGCCCTGTGGCCATTGTTCGCAGACATAATGCTGCGAACACATCCAAAGTTGACTTTAGCATTCCTTTAAACTTTGAATTACATAAATAAGGGTAGATGGGGGTAACAGGGCCAAAGAACTCACGGAGCATACAAGTCACTGGCATTCAATTTTCGACATAACAGCGTACTAACTGCCTTGTTCACAATAAACACAGTCAGGAAGATAAAAATTGTAGATTGAACTTGTCGGAGTTAGAATAACTGCTTGCACTATGTGGTTCAACCAACCCCGACAGGTTCACTTCACAAAGTGCTAAATCTTTTCAAGGAAAAGAAATGCATGGATTAAACGCGTTTAGTTATTTGCAAAAGAACAGAATAGAAGATGTCAGCCAGTAAACTTAGAACATTTTGAAGGCCCAAGTGGCAGATGTTAAAGTGGCACTATCACCGATTGCGAGCAGACGAAATCTGACAATATCTAGCGCTATGTAGTACTATCTAGCTCTTGCTTGCACCAAGCGAAGGAATGAATAACGGCATTTCTTTTAACGAAACAAACAAGCCACGACATCCTTAATTATTGAGTGAAAGTTTGGTTCATCTTCGTGCACCTGGGAGCAATCTATAAAGATTAACAATATCATTGCCGCTAGATGGCGCCACGGTATTTTCGTTCGCATTTCAATCAGTGATAGTGCCACTTTAAGTTTTGAAGGTACCACGTTCATTTTGCTTGTTTTTTGCCACATGACGGAGGAAACCAGACTACCCGGAGGAAACCCTTGTGCAACGGGCGGGAAACAACCGGAGAAAAAGCCATACATATACACTTCCCTTCACCAGGATCGAACCCGGGTCTGTGAGAAGCCAGAGATGTACACAACCGGGACCATGACGTCTATTGAATCTGATGCCCCAGTGCTTGCAGCTACCCATGACAAAAGGACAATATCAGACCCCCAAGCGGCAAAATCATTGACAGCTAAAATTGCAGTTAGGTTTAGAATGTTGCATTACAACGTCCCCCTTCCCACCTCAAAAAAAATGAATAAAAACTTTCGAATTCATTAATACTGTAAGCAACGGTTTTTCACCTTTTTTTTTCTTTTCTTATTTGGAAATTATTAAACATGCCTATTACTGAACACACATGTAACTGTCGTATTTGACCTCCAGGCAGGACAAAAGCTCCATGATCACAAGCTTTAACAGCTGGCTCGACCAGTGCTCAATGCAAACTGACTTTAGTTCGGCGAGTAAGATTTCCATCGTCTCCTAAAGAATGGCGCTTTGTTTCCTAAATTATAGAATCTAATGCCGTGCGATGTTTTTCCACTTCCAACGCTTCAGTGGCAAAAAATAAAGCATTTAAATTAACAAGTAGCGAAGAGCGTTGAGGCTGTTCTTTAATTCATTTTGTTGAAAGGACGATTTCGCCATAACATTGGATGTAGTTAAAACTTTCAAACTGCTTGCGATTCCATTAGTCAGTCAGCACCGGTGCAGAGGAAGTGGAAACATCAATATTTAAAAGTTTTCAGGAATAATCAATGGTCAGAACACTAGGGCACTTACCTGTTTTGCAGGTGTTTGCGTTCCTCCTTCAGGGGGCGCCACATCTTCAACTAATGGAATTGCTTTGTCAGGAACGTAAAGGACCTAATAGAAAAAAGTAATAATGAAAAAAAAAAATAGATAAAGCTATACAAACAGCTTAACTGTTTAAATTGGGTGCGATGGAAAAGTGCTCGACAAATGCATACCAAACAAGATTATACCAGTAAACAATTTTGACAACCAGACAACAGCACTTATTAAAACCCATAACTTACAAGGCAAAGAGAAGTTGGCATTAACAAGCAGCATTGTTTTTCTCATACTACAACGAGAAAAACAGAACGACCTTTACCTGGTGGCAAACTTAGAATTTTTTTTTTGTGACACACAGTGCTATGCACTACCCACGAGTAAATATAATTGTAGAATGGCAAAATTCTTCCCGATTTAACTTTCGAAATTTTTCCCCCAAAACAACAAAACAGTGCAGAAAACACAAGGGAACGAGCCAATTTCCCCAAAATTATCACAACAAAACATTACTCCCGAGTCGGCAAACAGCCACTATGTTTGTACGATGGTCATGTTAGAAGGCTAAAATCCTACAAACATTAAGGCTGCTGGACTTACATGACCAGAGGTTTCTTTTACAAATCACATCGTCTTCTGGCACAATGTTGTGGAGCGCAATTAAACGTAGGTATTCACAACTGTCATGGAAAATCAGATGGGACGGATAACATCACGCATTCAGTGTGTCAACTACTCCCGTCCCCCCACACATTTCCAAACGGGAAGTAGTAGACTGAGCACGATACACACCTCAACAGAAAATTTCCTTGTTAATGGTATTCAACAGGAAAAAAAGAAGTATCAGAATTGACGTTCTTTTCAACTGCTGAGAAACAATCCTACCATGCCACTGACATGAGCACATTTTCAAGAACCGTTCTGTTTCAGAATCATTCCGAATGGGCTGATGCGAGTTGAACCTGGGACCTTGGTACCAGAGACAACTGTGCTGGCTTCTGCTAGCCCCGTTACCATTCACACGGCTTCAGGGCAGATCGAACCGCGCCAACCAGACCAGATTGAACAGAACTGTAGCTGTGCACTGCGGTTATCAAACATCAGTATAAACTGCCGTTAATTTCTACAACATACCAAGGTGAAGGGAGGAGGAGGGACTGAGGCTTAATCGCGCGCTGACAGCTACACCATTAGCGCCAGCCTTAATCACAGTCAGTAGCATGAGGGCACAGACCACCGAGAGGGCAGGGCAACTTTTGTGAGAGGGCAGGGCAACTTTTGTAAAAGGGCACTCTTTAGTTTTCTTTTCTGGGGACCTTTATTTACCCCTTTTTATGCTTCTCTCTTAATACCATTTTTTGCCCGTTTCTTGGCCTTCTTAATACCCTCTTTCTCTGGCTGCAGCACCAGCGTTCATCGGCTCAGAAAACCAAAATAGGGCATATTTTTTTTTTTTTACAAAAATAGCAATTTTTTCCCAAAAAGGGCAGGGAAAATGCCCCCCCCCCACCCACTCCTGTGGATGCCACTGGTCACAGTGCAGTGGTCTGGGTTGTCACTGCGCCGCACATTATACACCGTGACCTGAAAGTGAATGGGGCCAGAAGGAAATGTCATGCTGTGCACAAAAACTTACTTGTCCAGGGAAGACATGGCGGCTGACCAGCCGGTTAAGCTTGCACAGTTCAGACGGGGTGGTGTCAAACCTGGCAGCTAAGCTCATCAGCGTGTCTGACGAGCTGACCTGAAAAGACAAAAATAATATGCGTGTTACAACGATGGCCAAACACATACATAAATACAATACAACCCAAAAACCTGGGAGCTAAATCCATTATTTCAGCTAGATTAAGCATTATGTCACTGCGTCAGTTTCGTAGATCTCACAATGAATTTGTTAAAAAAAAAACCTGGCATTACGAGAGTTACGGCTGCACGGTTAAAGAGCTGTACAGCAAGAAACCCTAATTAGAAAAGCTCCCCCACTCAACTTCGTACTGCAAGTCACATTGTGAACTGATTTGTATATCAATTAGCTCTCACCCACAAAGATATCTAAACAGACTGTTTCGCCCTTGTTAGGGCTCGTCAGTAGAGAATACTTTGTGGATGAGGCATTCTCTACTGACAAGCCCTAACAAGGGCGAAACATTCTGTCTAGAGATCTTTGTGGGTGAGAGCTAATTGATATTAAATGATCAATTGGTAAAAATTGTCCTAGGCCTGGGTGTCAACCATTCAGTTGAATGGCACCCCAAACAAGCAGACGTTTCTGGTCTTTCGCTTGCTGAAACCGTATTCGTTTCGCCCTTGTCATTTGCCTTAGCAAGCGTAGCCTAGCTCTCCTCCACAAAGTATTCTCTACTGACAAGCCCTACCAAGGGCGAAACATTCTGTCTAGAGATCTTTGTGGGTGAGAGCTAATTGATATTAAATGATAAATTAGTAAAAATTGTCCTCGGCCTGGGTGTCAACCATTCAGTTGAATGGCGCCCCAAACAAGCAGACGTTTCTGCTCTTTCGCTTGCTGAAACCGTATTCTTTTCGCCCTTGTCATTTGCCTTAGCAAGCGAAGCCTAGCTCTCCTCCACAAAGTATTCTCTACTGACGAGCCCTACCAAGGGCGAAACATTCTGTCTAGGGATCTTTGTGGGTGAGGGCTAATTGATATTAAATGATCAATTGGTAAAAATAGGCCTATGCCTGGGTGTCTACCATTTAGTAGAATGGAGCCCCAAACAATCAGAAGTTTGTTATTTTGCTTACCGAAACCGTACTCATTTCACTCTTTGTCAACCTATTTGTATGCGTTATGTTACAAATTACTTACCCAAAGGGACGAACCAAAGATTAGAAAGCTAATTAGATATGGCATCTTACTTCTTTCAGTTCTACGCCAGGCCCTAGAGGTAGTTGCGGCTACTAATACATCTGCTAATGTTTTTGCCCTTTGAAGCAGCGTGAAGGCAAAGCATTATCAGAGGTACTATAGTAGCCAACTAGCGCCTAGGGCCCCACATAGCACTGGAATAAGTAAGATGCTATATCTAATTAACTTTCTAAATTATGGACGAACAATCCATCTCAAAATATAATTTAAAAAAAAAATAAAGTCAAGCAAAATTAACAAGCTCAAAACTGGACTGACTCCAGCAAGCTAAAACGCAGAAACTAGTTTTTGTGTGGGACTCATTTCTACTGAATATTAGAAACCCACATTTATGCCTATTGATGGCAGTTGATAACTTAAAGGCACCTTTTCACGTTCTTAACGCCTAAATGCAGCATCGTAGAATCTTCGATCAATATAAAGAAAATAGCGGTAAATTTATAATGGGAACACCACTGCGTTGAAGCACCGCGAATTTTCATAACTAAAACGAGATCACGTGACCCACATCAGCCTATTGGATGACGGATAATCTGGAACGTGGATGCTGTGTTTAGAATATGGGCAACGCTATCGAAATGGTGAATCTGCGTCTTTAAAACCAAGCTGCTTTCGCCCATAGAGATCTCCAGAGGTCTGTCTACGGATCTCTAGTAGTGATTTCACGCGGAATGTTTGCGTGCCGTGCCGTCCCATGCCACTCGCAAACGAGCCACGACGGCCACTACGCAACAAGCGGCCAGCCCGGAATGGCACGGGCTGGCGCTACTTGCCACGCTTAGATTATTCCGTCTGAAATCCGAACGCGCGCCGTGCCGCGCTGATGGAAATGTTAACAAAACTTCATTGTAGTTAAAAATTTCTCGCCAACAGTTGTCAAAACAAAGCAGGCCGAAAACGGCCGCTTGTAATTAAACCGTCTGAAATCAAGTCGCTTTGGTCTGGCCGTGGTGCCGCGGCCAGCCCTAGCCCGAGAAGATATATTCCGTGTGAGATCACTGTATGGGTGAGAGAGAGCAGCTTGATTTTAAGTTACCCGAATTGGTATTAGGTTTGTTATTTGCGTCTACTGGCATGAAATGGTACGGCAGAAGTTTAAAATTTCGAATCCTCTAGTACTAGGCCTTTTATTTATTTATTTGAATATTGGTTCAACAGGCTTTATGCCTCATAATAGAACCAAGGAGAGTTGCAAGTGGATTATAAAAAAAACATTTCATAACATATTTTTCCACAGAGAAAATGAACAGAATGGGTTCAACTTGTGAATATTACAAAAGGACGAATAATAATAATGCGAATTGTGCTTTTTATAGAGCAGTGACATTTGCCGCCATATTGGCACCAAATTGGCATCAATATGGGTTTTAGAGTGCATTAACTACAAGGTGCACTACTTAAAAATAGAGGGAAAAACAACGGAAGAGCGAATTTCTTAGGCTTAAAATAACGTTGTTTTCTCCAACAACAAAAATCGCGCGTTTTAGGTCTAAGAAATCACTCTTCACAGCATCGGCAGAGCTGTTTCTCTCTGCAGTGCCCCTTGCAGCTAACCCATCAAGGCCCCAGCATAGAGTTGTATACAATAATACTACATCGTGTCAATGCTCTATACTCTGTTCTGGCTCTGAAAACACCAAACGCAGCGTTGTAACTAGTTGCGACTGGTGGAATGAAAAGTTCAGGTGCAAAAATTTTCCCGTGTTATCAAATTGTGTAACAAATTTAATGCAATACTTTGTCTTACGGTAATTGTTCAAGGGTTGGGATTCCAAATGTAACATACTGGTTTTCATAGGAATAATCATCTCTGGTTAAGTCCGGATTCAAAACAAATATAAGTTTCTCCGAATTCTTTCCACCTCTGCACGATTAGGTATTGCAGTGTGAGGTCCGAGGTCGGCCTAACTCTTAAAACAATGCTCAGGCGACAATGGAGTTCCCCCGTCCCTCCCATCGAGTTACTGGAAACCTACAAAGTATAAACTCGCAAATTAATGCCCGATTACCACAAATCACGGAGAAATTAATTTCGTCGACATTAATTTGCCGAAAAGTTGAGTAAAATTCGAAAATATAAAAAAGGAAGCAACCGTAATTAAATTTTGCCTGCACCACCAACCGTGTTTACAGATTAAGTTACGTAATGCTGACAAGAGTTTTTTTTTTGTTTTTTTGTTTATCTTTAATTTCAGCACGCTGCATGCTCTTGTCCTCTTGATAATTCAATTAAAGTCCTTCATAATTAATTAGCTTTTAATCTCGAATTTCCTGCGGCCAAAATGTAGTCGGAGTTGAACAAGGAAAAAAAAACAAGAGGAAAAGACAAATTGGGGAACATGACGAGAAACTCAGGCGAACAAGTTATTATTTTTTTTGTCTCCATCCATGTGGAGGTTGATTCGTGGAAGACACGACGGATATCTCTGCTTGTGTTAAAACTTGTTTTAATAATAATCGTAATCCTCTTACATCTTGATCTTTTAAAGCAACGTAGCGCTTCCAGCAGGGTTCCCAACAACCCCCCTTTAAAAAATACCCCGAATTTCCCAGGTTTCCAAGTACAGGCAAAAAAATGATTCATCACAAAACAGAAACGCACACAACAGTTAGGACTAATTAAAACAGTTATATTTCACTGAAGTCTCTTCAGCTCAGCAATTTTCCTCACTCACTACCTTTTAGCTTCTTTGTTTTTTTTTAAACTGTCCAGAAAATTTCCTCTTACTGTAATTTTCTTCATATTTATTTTACGATTTTGAATTTCAATAGGGAATCCTCTGAGAAATTTCCTCTTTAATAATTTCTGTACACTTAAATCCCCTGACTTTATACCTCATCACCTGGAAAATTCCCTGACTTTTCCTGGTTTCCCCTGACCAAGAAAAATTCCCCCAATTTTCCCAGGTATCCCAAGTTGAGTTGGAACCCTTTGCCACATACATGTAGCATTTTTATATTGAAACAAGTAGGCGTATGCACGCTAGTGTGTATGGGGTTACGGATTAGGATTTTACGGTATAAGCTACAGCATAGTCTTATATATATAATTTTTTTTTCATTTCATGTACCTCGGGTTTTCAATAATAACACACAAATGTCAAAATGCAAACAAAAATCGAAAAAAAAAGAAAGAAGCGATATCATACCAAAAATCAAATGGGCCATCAAGTTAAGGATGATTCGGTCGTTTAAAGGAGTGAAATCAATAAATAAGTACAGTCACTAGCTCTACGTAAAACTTTGCTACAATTCCATTTTAAAATATTTTGCAGGATTACAAGTTCTCTTGTAATCCTGGCATTAAATAACGTGCATCCTACGTCGAATTACAGTTCTGCGCTTAGGTGTTGGAGCCCTGTTCATCCCTCATTGCTGGTTAATTCACGCAAAGGTGCGTTGCAAGTCTTCCTATGTTATAACCAGCTAGACGTTCGCTTCGGTGTAGCATGCGAACAAAAAAATCTAAAATTATCTAAAATTTCCCCAAAAGTTGCTAGACACTCTGTAGGCATAATCCATGAATCATATTTCATAGCGTTGATCTACGTTAGCAGCACGCACAAACAAGCTGGGGAAAGCGACTACCTAGTCGTAATCGGTCTTCTGTACACTTCTGCCAATTCCGTGACTAATTTTTGGATGCTGCATCTACCGTAATAATGAAAACCATTTTCATCATCATTTTCGAATACAGATGACTAAAACGTGGTATTCTTCCCGCTTATTGGAGTGGAGCTCCACTACGACGACACTCCAATGTAATCTTAGACCGCGCATCACGGACTATCCAAATCAAACTTTGCATGCAGTAGCACGGGAGCGGACAAGGTTTATCAAACGAAAAATCCGGAATCGGACATGTGTTTGAGGAACCATCATGGTGACGAAATGGACCAATAGCAAGAGCCAAAATCAAAACAACGAGACGCGAAGCCGTTTCTAATTGTTCAAGGATCCGATTGTTAAAAGATTGATTGTTGATGCTACAGGCGGCGTTAGGCGGTAATAAACCAAATTCGAGATATTTTCACTTTTCGTCGACCGATTTGGACGTTTGAACACACCATTTTCATGGGGTTTTATCACGACCTTTCCAATGGCCCAAACCCCAAGCAGCTGTCTCTTATTGTTTAGAAATTATAAGGCAAATCCGATCCGATCGATCCGAATTACAGCCAAACAGCAAAGAAAGCGGAGCCCGCTCCATTATATCGACAGTGGAACTAATGACGGCCCTAGTATTAATAGTTCCAGGGTGTTACAGCACTAAGCCATCTTATGGTAACTGTGTCTGTTTTTAAAGAGGATGGAGAGCCGACAGCTCAACAAGAGTAAAATAAATACAGACGCAAACCTATTTACATTGCGTCTTGGACTTGTATGTCGGGCTGCCTTAGCGGGGAATCGAACCCACGACCTTTGAAACCTAAGGCCGAGGTCCTACCGCTGAGCCATACTGACACGGCCTTCCAAAAGGCAACGTAAAGAGATTTGCATCTGTATTTATTTCACTCTGTACTAGAAGTCTGTGGATGATTTATTGTTACGTACAGGACATGTCCAAATAAAAAGAAACGCCATATTGCAATATACGACACAATAGACACCTGCCTTGGTTCTTCGTGTGTTTAAAATTCGTGAAATTAAACTTCAAAGTCCTTGTTTTGACGTCTAGTGGTAGTGTACAACGAGATACGCAGCATCAATCCAATGTTGTTAATAATTTAGCAGACACCCAAAGCCTCAATAAAGCCTCAATAAAATTAAAGCATGGCAAATGCCTCCAAGTTATCCTATGTAAAAGCATAATCAGAATAAAATAAAATAAAAGGGTACGATACCATCAATTTAAAAGGATAAAAACCACCAATTTCCCCTCTCAGAAGGTTAAATCCAACTAAGATGCTACGGAAGCGTTTTTTACGGTATAGGCTTGCAGCGCTAACGACGGTAGAACGGGAAGCTCAGCAGCCAATCTCTGACCAAGCCTTTAGGAGTTACAGAAAACCATCGTTGAAAGCAATGGGGGAGGGGCGAATTGGGGTTTAATGGCCCGTCGCAAATTTTGAGACCTCAGTCTGCGGCAGTTATGTGGTAAGGAGGCCGGCCTTTTAATTTTGAAACTAATAATGGGTGAGATTACAATGAATGTTTTGGTCTGTTGATATCGCTCCTTTGTAATGCCGAACCATTCTCGACTACGCTGCAATTTTATCAGTTGTGGTTTTTGATATGATATAGGTAACAAGATACAAAGCTATTATGGCCTGGTACAGGTACACCACTATCCGTCATCGATTCTATTATCTAAGAAGAATAGGATCGGATGTATCAACACCACAACTTAAACCAGGCTTCCGGGAAAAGAGTTCCGTGGTTCGTAACAAAACTTTTATTGCTCTTTTTCAAAGTTCATAACTTTAAAACACCCATACGTTTCAATTCAGCGTCCATCAAAAAAAAAAAAAAAAAAGGCGGGGAGGGGGTTTGAAAAACCTAACGACCAAAGATTCGCTAGAATCGGAACAGGTTCCCATTTGATAGACTGGCGTTCCACGAACTCGCGTGTTGTACAAGATTAGCACTAACACGAAAATGCGACCAGGTTGCGTGCAACTGCCAATAGGTGGCCCCCCAAGCGAAACGCCAAGTACGACCACCAGGGGTGAAAGACGATCGATGAGGCTGATGGCCGTCATGAACGCCGCCGCCAACAACCCAACCACGAACGCTTCGAAACTCGCAAGGACACACACACAAAGAAAGTTTAAGCGCAAGATTTTCTAGGAAGTTTCCTAAAGACAAACGTTTCGCATACAACACAAGGTGGGCCATTTATTGGCCTTTTGGGAACAACGGGCACGGCCAAAGTGGAAAATTCCAGAAAATAACCGAAATTCGATGACGAAGCGTTCTCAGACGAGCTTTACTCTGAAACGATAACCAAGATGTTCGCAAATCAAGTTCTTGTTATATTGTTGGAACTTAAAGATGCCTATAGAGCAGTGACACGACGTAGTATTGTGTATAACTCTATGCTACAGCCATAATGGGTTAACTGCAAGGGGCACTGTGGACAGAAACAGAAGGGCATCATACTGAACTTGAGCCGATGCTGTTAAAGAGTTATTTCTTAGACCTAAAACGCGCGATTTTTGTTGTTGGAGAAAACAACGTTATTTTAAGCCTAAGAAATCCGCTCTTCCGTTGTTTTCCCCTCCAGTTTTATGTAGTGCACCTTGTAGTTATGCCCTCCAAACCCCATACTGGTGGCAATATGGCGGCAAATGTCACTGCAAATGGCAGTGACACTTGCCGCCATATTGGCACCAGTATGGGTTTTGGAGGACTATAACTGCAAGGTGCACTACATAAAAATGGAGGAAAAAAACAACGGAAGAACGGATTTCATAGGCTTAAAATAACGTTTTCTCCAACAACAAAAATCGCGCATTTTAGTTCTAAGATCACTCTTCACAGCATCGGCTTCAGTATGACGCCCTTATGTTTCTCTCTGAAGTGCCCCTTGCAGCTAACACACTAAGGCTCCAGCATAGAGTTATACACAATAATACGACGTCGTGTCACTGCTCTATTCACCGAATGACACGCTACAGCATCTAACACCTTCTACGCAGCACTTGATTCCAACAAGCGAAGGAACGCGCTCAGTAAAGTCTTTTTACGGAACAAACAGGCCACATCCCTCCTTAATTATTTAGTGTTAAGTTGGTGTGTCCATGTGCACCAGGGAGCAATCGGTCAAGGTTAAAGATATCACTGTCACTAGATGGCGCCCATCTAGCGGTTCAAAATCTGCGTTACAAAATGGTCGATGGCTGGGAAAAGCGCCTGTGATGTCATTAAGCGTAACTTTACCGCTTGCCCCCTGGTGCACAAGGGCGCACCAATTTTACATTCTATAATTAAGGAGGCATGTGGCTTGTTTGTTTCTTAAAAAGCCATGTATTTGCGTGTCCCTTTGCGTACTGAAAGTAGGGCTAGACAAAACTGGATAGCGGTAAATGGCTATAGATGTTACAGCCTGTCATTTGCCGGCAATCTCCCTTTAAAGTGGCACTATCACCGACTTTGAAAAGGGAACAAAAATACCATGGCGCCATCTAGCAGCAGTGATACTGTTAACCTTCATAGCTTGCTCCCAGGTGCACGAGGACAAACCAAATTTTCACTCAATAATTAAGGAGGCCGTGGCTTGTTTGTTTCTTTAAAAGAAATGCCGTAGCGCATTCCTGAGCTATAGGTGCAAGCCAAGTGCTAGATCACAGTGCACCATCTAGCTTTTTCCAAATAGGGGTCCAAGGGCAAATGTTGGGCCCTTCCTCCACAAATACACAATTTTGGCGGTAAAGTGTCTCCTAATCCCGACGAAACTGTAGTGAATTTTGTCCCTTAAGAATTTTGGGCCCCCTTGGGCCAGGATGCCTTGCAACCCTTTGCACCACCCCAAATTCAGGGTTCAGACAATTTTTAAAATTTCCCTGAAATTTCCAGGTGCATCCAGTGGCACTTTCCAGGTGTTTGCAAGATGTTTAGATAGGGAAACAGGCAGTATAGCAAATGTTGTTATAAATATTCGCACGAAAATAATCCAAACATCCTGGAAAATAGTTATTTAGAGACTGGGAAGCATTTTCATTAGAAATATTGGTACTAGCCGAAGATTTAGTTTATTGAAGTTATGTCTAAAATACTTGGAACATATTAAAGCACAAATTAAAATGTTTGCTACTAGCCTGGGATTTTGTTTCTGATCTGCTAATTCAATGAAAATTACAGATCAGACACAAAGGCACTTTTCAAATTAACCTCCGTCTTTTCCCCGATTTTCAAAAAATTTCTTGTTTCCCTGAAATTTCCCTGAGATCTTGGCTCCGTTTTCATTTTCCCCAAGATTTCCAGGTTCTTCCGTCAGGTTTTCCAGGTTTTGTCTGAACCCTGTAATTGCGGCACTGCAGCATAGTGCTAAATGTTGCCAGAATCAGTAGACTTTAAATCGGTGACAGTGCCGATTTAAACGAACCTCTGGTCATACTTCCAACGAATAGCAACCATTAATCAACCTACATCGGATTTGCTCTTCAAATTTTTTCCATCTTGCTTTTATGATTCAGCAATCATCTATCACCACTTCGTTTGCGTATCTGAAGAATTGGTGGTACAAACTTATTTGGTCCAACGTCCAAACCATGACCATAAGAAAATCCAAACGAGAAAGCCATGTTTTTTTTTTTCGGTTCCGTGGTCGAGAGACGACAAACCCAGAGAACCCTTTTGTTCACGTACAATCCGTCGCCAGTTGCCCGTCGCAGGCCACTCAGCCGGGATTGGCTAGTCCACTCAGGCCAGTGGCCATAACCCAAGCCTGTACACACAAGCGACGTTGATGACGTCATACACAAGGAATAAAGGGATTTATTTGAACCGATGCTTGCACCTTTATGTGTTGGCTGCTCCATCTCAAGTTTTCTTTTCGTAACGACGTAAGGGACGAGTTTTAAAAAGTTTCTTGAGATGCAAGCACCGAGCAGGGTCAAGCGGCATTTACTAAGGCTGCAAAAGAGTTACTGGGTTTCCAAAGTGCACAAACGAAAAGTTGATGCTGGTGTGGGTGGCTTTTTTTGTTTGTTAAATCTACTAAATTCTGATGTAGTTTGCTAATTTTTCTTCTTCTTTGTAATGCTCTACAGTGCTGGACCAGTAGTAGAGATAGGCACGATACACAATTTTTTTTATCCCGATAATTTTTTTTAACTATCGCGATTATCTCGATAAAACAAATTTTGAGGCTGGAATAATCATTTTAATTTTGTTAAGTAACAAAATAAACACCCTTGGCTAAAGCCTTCACGAATGTGAATTGTGAGGCACTCGTCATTTGGCCAGGAGACATGAAAATATACACTTGCCATTGTCCATTGTTCCTCATCATGTGGAAACAATTTAGCAGTTGTTCTGCTTACTACCTGATGCTTAAATATTGTTGCATTAACTAACTCTCCAATCACATAAGTGGCTAACAACAGCATTGCACACTTGGTTGAAGAGCGCTTGTAGTTCCGCACGTAACGCCGCAAACCACTTTTTTCTAGCTGTTACGGTTTCCGAGTTACATGCCAATTTAAGCTTTGGGGTTTGCACGATAATTCGATAAATCAGAAAATGCGCGATACGATAATCAACGAAAAATGTTATCGCGATATTATCGAATTATCGATTATCGTGCCACCCCTAGCCAGTAGCTCATTGAGCGCCCGCTTTATCTCCCTATTATACAGCAGATTGCAACCTTCCTCTGCCACACGCCTGTACCAAATCTACACAATAAAAGAACCCATCACGGTGCCACAAAGATAATTCCAACAAACTGAAAACACACGAATTTGACATGAAGGGGTGAGGGAGGTAGGTAGGCATGAGACAAAAATATTTGTCTAGATTTGAAGGATCACAAATTGTGGACTTCATACAGGGCCGCCAGATTGGATGATTTTCCAACAAGGAGGCTATGAGAAGTTCACAATTTGTGGACTTCATACAGGGCCGCCACATTGGATGATTTTCCAACAGGGAGGCTGTGAGAAGTTCACAATTTGTGGACTTCATACAGGGCCGCCAGATTGGATGATTTTCCAACAAGGAGGCTATGAGAAGTTCACAATTTGTGGACTTCATACAGGGCCGCCACATTGGATGGTTTTCCAACAGGGAGGCTGTGAGAAGTTCACAATTTGTGGACTTCATACAGGGCCTCCACAGTGGATGATTTTCCAACAGGGAGGCTGTGAGAAGTTCACAATTTGTGGACTTCATACAGGGCCGCCACATTGGATGATTTTCCAACAGGAAGGCTGTGAGAAGTTCACAATTTGTGGTAGCTCAGACTTTTTTTTTTAGTTTTTTAACATTTTTATTGTGAATAAGTCCCAAATACCGGGCAAAATTAAGTGTTTGATGTTCATCATCTTTCACATTCTTTGAGTTTTCTTGCCACTCTATCATTGCTGTTAACTCACAAATTAAGTCTTCAAGACCAGGCCAATTGTATTTAGGCTAAGCTTCGCCAAAAGAGCATTTATTAAAATTCAACTTTCTTCTTCAGATTTTTTTTTCGGAGGGGTGGCAGCATGTTCGCCCCCCTCCCCCTGCCTGGGGCGGACCTCCCCTTCTCCCCCCTCTTACTCTTTCGGTGTTGCACGCATTCCTGTTCAACAATGCACACCACTGGCATGATTGGCATGGAAGACGTGAAGGGCGTGAATTTGATTAAAGGGCGTCTTTAATCCTTTGCGCACCACACTCGCTGTATTCTCACTGCTAGAAGTTAGAAATACTCTAAAATTTCTACATAGCGGTGGTGTTAACATATTTGCTCGCATTAAACTCGTCAATGCGAGTTCACTCAGAAGCGACTGGGATTATTTCTACGGGAAGACTTCCAACCTGTTGTTATGGGTTACCCGACAGCATGCATTTGCCCAAACAGTAGATAAAATCCAGTAAAGTGGTTACCAGGGCAATAGTTGAATAGCACCTTCGCATTCACAAGTGCAGCAGGAGAATCAAAAAGGAGGGTCCTGATGCTGGAGTATACATTTTGATACTAAACCATGTTCCAATACGTGTTACAAAATATAAACCATGTTCCAGTTGTTAAATGAGTGATACGAATTACTTTCATTGATAACGTATTTTGAAAGTGCGCCGAGGAGGTTTTGATCTAATAAAAACATATGATAAATTATCACTCCTGCTGCGGTTGATCAGCACCGCATTAAGCCTCGTAGAGGCCTAGTGCTTAAGGTTTATTTTGCCCCCTCCACCCGAGTCACAAAGAACAAAAGGAAAACAATAATTTATTAGATATTGACATTTTCTTGAAATAAATTTTCAGTAAAATTTTTTTTTTCCATTTAAATAATACCTTATTTTATTTTTCCCTTGACCGTGAGGCCCCCTTTAGGCCCTTTTTCGGTATCTGACCCGGTGCTACAGCACCCAAAGCCCCCCCCCCCCTCTTAATCCGGCCCTACGGGTGAACCGAGTAAAAACTCTTTGGCAACAAGCAACGTTGAAAGATCTTGAAGTGAGGGAGGAGTTTCGTTTGCTAAAGCCAAGGCCGACCGGGTAAAATTTGAGTTTCTAGCCTACAAACTTCATGCCAGTTCTCACGCTGGCTGGCAATTCACCGCCTCGTTAAGTGTTGCTTTGTTAAAAATAAGGTTCTGGTGACGTTGGATTCATTGACCTGGAGATGAGAAGCAAAACAAGCAGCTTCTCTCCACGACGACCTTGCTGCAACGAATGGAATGCGAAACCAACACGGATACAGTGTTTGTATGCTTCTGCTTCTTGCCGCGAATATGTGAAGGGTAATCATTGCTAAACGCACTGTGAGGACGGATTTACACGATAAATAGTGGGATTATTAGTTTGTACAACCGCTCCTCCAAATCTATCCACAGTTAAGGGACAAGGTGGATATAAAAGGTTGGGTCAAGTTAACGGTTGGGGTTATTCTAAACCAAACTGATGAAATAAGGCCGAAAGTCGTGGTTCAGTTTTGGTGGTGTTTTAATAATCAAATTGAGCGATGTTAAGCTCTGGCTCATCTGATTGATGGGGGTGACTCATGCCTTAGCTTGGGGGCTAAAATAGAATGCCACAAATAATGGGCTTACTCGGGGTTAGCTAAAATGATGGCGGATTTTGGGCTATGGTTCGGTTATATTGGCAAATCTTGGTATTGCGGGGTTACAGTGGAACACGAACAACAGGACTGGTCTGGGTTGAGTTTAAATTTGGGGAAACGGAGGGAAAATTTCTAATTAAAATGGCCAAAATTACCTTTCGATGCGGGGTGATGGAGAGTAGGTGGCGGATAAATTCAAGGTTAATACCTAATTGTTGGGAGCATCCAGCAGAAGACAAAGCGAGCTCGAGCCGTTACAATTGACATCTAACATTAAACAGACAATTCATAGCTATATATTGTTACAACAATTGATTACATAGCATCATCTCAACTAACAATGAATATTAATTTTGAAGTGACAATAGGTCATTACAATTTAACGTCATGTGGATCTTCGCTTCGCAGATTTCACAAATGACGTCATCAGCGTAACCTTGCTGGGGTGGTATAATTTCAACATTGAAATCCGGAATTGGGGCGCGTTTACGCAGTGACTTACCTTTGCATTCTCGCTGCTAGAACTCAATCGCGATGGCAAAGGTGACATTGTCATGGTAACAACGCTAAATGGATTAGCTAAATCCGACATTGTTGGAGTAAATACTTGCAGTCTTATAATCCGTGCCAATAATATAAAGAATTCCTCATGACGAAACAATTTTCCCAAACGCTTCTGAACTCACGTTATTGGCTGTTTTCGTTGCGAGGCGGCAGACATAAAACCGCCGCCATGTTGGAATTTGAGGTGATTTCTAGCTTCTAGCGGCGAGAATGCAAAAGCGAGTGGTTGCGTAAACGTGCCCTTACACTCGCAACAAAATCTCGCTGGTCAGAAATTAGAAACTAGCAATTGCCGAAAATATCGTGCCGTGGTAACGCTGATACACGAGGATAGTTGTATGCAGTATAACACCATTCGATAAAAGTGGGCGAACATGATAAACAATTCCTGCTGAAGAACGAAATATTCATGGTCGTTTTAAAATTATCATTGATTGTTACGTTACAAGTAGGCTGCGCCAAAATCGGTGCCAGGCTGATGATTAGTGAATAACTTCTACAGCAGAGACATTGCATTTCAAAAGCGTTGCGTAAATCCGCCCTTATAAAGGATCGTTTTGTGACCAATCTGTTCCAACACAACCGCACAGGCTACTGGACCTACGAAATTGTCATTACTGTGTCAAGTAGAGGACTGAGCGAGAGCCACCTTGCTGAAACGGTGATATAACTTAAATTTATGCCCTGTAGCAGAATCAGAGCGACGCGCGACGCCACGTCGCAGTACGGCTGGTAGTGTTGCAGTACGATTTAGCCTACACTTTTTCTTTCCTGGTCTTCTTTTTGAGATAATTTCGCCAAAAATTTACCGATTTTGATGTTCAAATACACAATTTTAACCGTTTTTTCGAGAGCTTTTGAATGGTGGCGATTGTCATGCTGATAGGTTTAGTCGTTCTCAAGTTATTTAGCAAAAACAACCTACAAAGGGCTAGAAAAAAAAAGTTCTTGCAAGAAAATTGTTCATGAACCCAAATGGCCCTCACTCAAAATTTTGCACAATGCAAAATTCCACCTTCACACCCTTCCCTGCCACCTGCAGACACTTCCCGCTTCCCGCAGACCGTTTTTAGTTTGAAAAAAAGCTTGTCGCAGACCGGCTGAAACTATTCTGCTTCTGGGAATTTATGAACTACTTATACATATCATACAGCACATTTCATTCATCCACAATCGTTTTGTTATACGCCATTTTATACGAATTTTACGCAATTTTCACTTGATTTCGTTCCGCTGGCAAGCACCAGCTATAGTATACACTAATGTCGCGAACACACGGTAGACGACAGCACAGCATATTCAATTACCTCAAGTAGTTTCGTAGAAGAGTACTACATTCGCACTGGCTTACCATGGCACCGTTTTCTGGTTATTATGCTTCAACCATATATTCGATCTAGATGTTTTTTTCCCCGTGTGTGTGTTAATCCTTCTCCGTGCATGGACGCGGCTATGCACCAAATTAGAAATCATTTTGTGCAATAGCTTTTACGTGATGCTGTCGCAAAGTTGGCATTCGAGTCTTTTAATGGTAGTTAGTTACACTGGCAAGCGGCAGCTAGCGTCAATTAACGCAGAATTTTACACTGACATTTTATGGCGAAATATACGTATTTAGCCTGGACCGGTTCCACAGGCAAGCTGAAGCGTCGCCAACACTAACGTCGTGATCTCATGATAGGTGGCAGCACAACAAATTCATTCACCCAAAGTCGTTGTAAGATTTGCGTGGAACAGTTTTTTTGGTCATCATTCCTCAACCGTATGACTAATCTCGTTTTGTTCTGGTAGTAAACTTATCTAATCCCCCCATCAAGCAAACCCCTCTTTATTGCCAAGTCCCCATTCAGCCAGCTGGCTTTCGACTTCGTTTTAACGAAGTGATAGGCTGCTGTCCTAGTTTCGTGACGTTTCACCGCCCTCATTTCAAGCAATCAAAGGGAAGCAATCCTTAGAGCGACGTAGAAAATGGGTTTTAGGTGGGTACACGTAGGTTGTTAAAGCGCTTTAACTCCTTACGTCGACGTATCGAGGTGGTTTGAGATAAAGCGACTTGAGATGATTTTAGGTGGGTACACGGAGGTTCTTGAAGAGCTCTAAGCACTACATCGACGTAAGATAAAGCGACGTAAAAAACCTCCGTGTACCCTCGGTTTATGTACCAAATTTGAGTTCAATCCGAGCGACGGTTTTTCCGCGATGCTGTTAACAAAGTTTGCACTGGAGTCCTTTAATAGCAGCGCTTCGCTTTAACGAGAGAAAATTTCCTATTTACTACACTCCACACTGAATTTGAAGTGACGCAGTAGTAGAGAAAATTGTTCCCCTGTAGGTTCCGTTAAGCAAACTGCATCACACTATGTCAGCACATGTATAGAACACGAGAACAATGAACAAAACTAAATTTAATCAGGTAGTTCGTTAATAAATCAAAATGACATGTCCACAAAACCAGAATGGCTGACACATTGACCAACCTCCTCATTGTCTTCACTCCATGACACATCAAAAACGAGCTCTGCCTTATCACACACCGGGTTCTTCATACGCGTTCCAAGCATGCCACCATGCCAGAGAGGCCACCCCATTACGTCTCCTACAAACGACCCGATAATACGTCGTAATCTGACCCGGCAACTCGCTTGGAAGCAACGGAGTGCTTTCGAATTGAAAAGTTCCATGGAAAATTTTAACAATGGTGGAACGGAACACCGACGCGCGTTTCAGAAATTTGCGCAGGGCCATTTGCTAGCAGCTGCCGGCCGACAACTTCTGCATCGTTAGGTTTCGGCTGCCGGTAAACGGCCAGAAACCGTTTAATAATTCACTTGAATCCTTTCATTTCAGTGGACGTTCATTAATTAATCTGTCGGCTGCGAAGACGGAAATGGGCTAGTTCGTTCGTGCTTGGCTGCAAATGGTATGACATCGCCAGCCCCCTCACTGAACGAGCGATGACGGCGAGGACCAAGCCAACAATTACGGCTGCCGGCTCGCAGACTAAACCTTCGCCATCAGTGTAACACCAGTTTCGATCCGCTGGAAACTGCCGCGTGAAATATGAGGGGTATGAGACAAAAGCAATATTAAATTTATAGGACCTGTAAGATGGAAAGATATTAAAAGGCCATTAGAATGTTTGATTTAGAATGTCGCAGTAAGAGACGGGTTTGTAAAACACTTAAAAGAGTTTTTGTAGTAGGAGAAAGTCTACAAAAACACTGAAGTAAGGCAAAGTATGCCACTGTTTGTAGCAGGAAAACGTCTCTAAAACACTTAGGTGGCGTTTTTGTAGTAGGAGAAAATCTATAAGAGACTACACGGGAAATTGTGTAATAGTAGATAGTGTGTAAAAAACCGAAACTGGGTTTGGTAGTGATGTACCAGTAGAAAGTTTGGAAAACACTGACGAAGTTTTTTAGTAGGAAAAATCTATAAAACACTGAAGTGGACATTTGGTAGTACTATAGAAAGTACGTAAAACACTAAAACTGAAATCAGTTTCTGTAGTAGGAGAACAGACTCTAAAAATGTACCAGTTGAAAATCTGTACCCGTATTAAGTCTGTAAAACACAGAGTTTTTGCAGTAGGAGAAAAGCAGCTTTACACAAACTCAAAAGAGTCTTTACAGCACGAGAAATTCTAAAACACTGAGGTAGTTTGCGGTACGAAAAAGCTTGTAAAACACCGATGCAGAAAATCTATAAAGAGACTGAAGTGGAAATTTGGTAGTAGCAGAATGCACGTAAAAGACTGAAACTGAAATCAGTTTCTGCAGTAGGAGAAAAGTCTCTAAAACTGCACCAGTTGAAAATCTGTACCCGTATTAAGTCTGTAAAACACAGAGTTTTTGCAGTAGGAGAAAAGCAGCTTTACACAAACTCAAAAGAGTTTCTACAGCACGAGAAATTCTAAAACACTGAAGTAGTTTGCGGTACGAAAAAGCTTGTAAAACACCGACGCAGAAAATCTATAAAGAGACTGAAGTGGAAATTTTGCAGCTGGCCTAAGTCTTTTAACACGGTGATGGCGTTTTTGTCGTAGAGAATACCTGTCCCTGAAGTGGAGTTTTTGCAGTAGGAGAAAATATGTAAAATTTTTTTATTTAAGCTGGAGTAAGAGGAGTCTGTAACAGCAGAAATTATTTGAAGTGGTGTTCTGCAGCTTAAAGAATTTCTGGTGTTACAGACTCCAGTTACTCCAGCTTAAAAAAAAAAGTTTTACATACAACCTCAATTAATTTGTAGTATGAAAGATAAGTGTTAAAAAAAAACCTCCTGAAAGGAGATGGAAAACCACAAGTACAACACTATGCGAATTATTTTTTTTTTAACCAACATTCTCGAAAATTAAATCTAATTCACATATTATTGTACTTGTGGCTCTCCAACCCCTTTAGGAGGGTTTTTTTTTTTTATCACTAACGTTTTGCATACTTTCTTCTACTTCAAAACCTCCACTTCAGACAAAGGTATTCGCATCGACAAAAACTCCGTCCTGTTTTAAAGACTTCCGCCAACTACAAAATTTCCACTTCGGACTTGTTATAGATTTTCTCCATCAACGTTTTACGAACCTTTCGTACCAGAAACTACCACATATCATTCCCCTACCTCAGTCATTTACAGAATTAGGGCGCGTTTACGCAGCGACTCGCTTTTGCATTCTCGCAGCTAGAACTCAATCGCGATGGCAAAGATGACATTGCCATGGTAACAACGCTAAATGGATTAGCTAAATCCGACATCGTTTGAGTAAATACTTGCAGTCTTATAATCCGTGCCAATAATATAAAGAATTCCTCATGACGAAACAATTTTCCCAAACGCTTTTGAACTCACGTTATTTGCTGTTTTCGTTGCGAGGCGGCAGACATAAAACCGCCGCCATGTTGGAATTTGAGGTGATTTCTAGCTTCTAGCTGCGATAATGCACAAGCGAATGGTTGCGTAAACCCGGCCTTAAAGTTATCACTACTAACAGTAGATTTTCCTCACATTGCTTACAGTCAACATCACACAGTATTTTTATTTATTTAACAGCCTGCTGACTACATTTTTACAATAACCGTGCAGCATTTTACAGTCTAATGCCCCCCCCCCCCCCTTAGTTTAGAAGTTCGTAATATTTCCAACGTGAGCACAATGTTCCAAATATGGTTTTCAGACACTTAAAATGAGTACCTTACTTTTAATAACAAGGTCCGGTAAACACTGTTCTCCTTCGTCATAATGCTGTGACCAAAGTAATCATGATTTTGGCCATGTTTGGGAAATACGATCAGCGATTGTGACGGTTTTAGTTACGACTAAGGTGCTAACTAACCACTTCATAACATCATACGTGTTTGACGCAAACAGATGCTCGGTTTAGTCGTCATTGTGATGCAGCCCCTGACGTCAATGCGATGCGAGTGATATATATGGCAAAAGATTAGAGGTGTCCAGGACAAAAGCTTGCAGCTGAGCCATCTTCCGGTCGTTTGGGGAATTATATCGGCCAGATTTAGGTTTATTTGGTTTATCTGTTGTTCGCCACAGATATGTTCACGCCAAACGCATAACGTTGGCAGAATGAAAAATGGTACTCATTTCTGCTCGTGCATTTCCATTTAATTCAACGCACGCCGGCTACTACAAAGACTTTCATGGAAATAGTACCAAATTGACAGCATTAATTCAAACCAGGGCAGGTGTATGGTACAGGACAATGGATTGCTGGCTTGACCACTGCACTTTTGCTTGTACAAATAAACATGAAATCCACGTGAATGGTTAAAAAATGCGTTATGTATTGTTAAAAAAGACACTCAAGCTCGACGCATAAAACGTTTAAAACACTGGTACTTAATATCTCGGAGCAATACAGTGGTTGGTTCCATTTTCAGAGGTGAAAGAAAAAAACACTCACACACTCAACAACCACCTTACCAGGTCGCCATGTTGAATAAGTTGCTGCAGTGAATTCTGGGAGTTAAGGAAGGTAAAAAATTCGAAGGGGGAGAAAGGTAGTAAGTTAGTATTGCTGAGGGTAGAAAGGCAAAAAGGAAATTGCAAAGGAGGAAAGGGGGGGGGGAAAGGAGGGGAAGGAGGGGACATTTGAACACCCGCCATTGAATAATAATAATATATAGAGACGATGCTCGAGGCATCCACCCACCCAAATTCCCCGGCGGCAGATGTTAAGTGGAAGAAGTACCACCATTAATACAGTTGTTTTTTGCCGCGTGAGGGAGGAAACTGGAGTATCCGGAGGAAACCCTCGTGCAACGGGCGTGAAACAACCGGAGAAAAACCCGTACATATACATTTCCCATCGCCAAGATCGAACCCGGGTCTGTACGAAGCCAGAGATGTACACTGGGACCAGGACGCCTATCGAATCTGACGCCCCAGTACTCCCAGCTACCCGCCTATAAGTACACCATGCTAACTTAAAAGCCGAAAGTGCAGCCCCCCCCC
>JAHWFP010164263.1:0-15849 GCA_023313725.1 Lithobius niger
ACGCCTCTAAACGACAAGGGTTTCTGTCTTTTGTCCACACTATTACACTCGTTTCTTGAAATATTGCGTGCTGCCCGGAAGGCAAATGGTTTGCACACAAATTGTTGACGTGGTATATGTGCGAAAATGAAATGAGTTATTAAAGTAGGTATAATAGGCAAGTATGTTTAAGTGGGTTTGTTTATATGTTGGACCCCTATAGGTAAAGGTTTGCCTAACCCCATACTATGCCGACTTAAATTGTAGCGTCAAAAATTCAAATTTCACTGCGCAACGCAAAGCCATTCACGACGCTGAATGATGAGCGAACAAGCGAGCGACTTGCATTCTTCATCATTAAATAGGTGCACTCTGAACATACTGTGCACTGGTAGTGCACATCACTGTTTCCCCAACTCAGCCTTAACACGAATTGTGTACTGGCAGTACACCTTTTGTGTACTTTATGTCTTAAAAGTGAACAAAATGCAGACATTACACACTTCCTAGCCGGTTGAGATAAAACACAGTGAAAACACATTCATGAACTATTGTAGTCTGATTCATATTATGTTTGCAGAAAACTGACTGTATGATGCCACGTTTTCTTCCACTATGAGTGCAAAAACATGTAAATCCCACTTGCTGACTCCATCAGTGACTGTTGAGTCTACAAGTGTGGTATCCACATGTTTTTGCACTCGTATAGTGCACGGAAACGTGGCGTCATGCAGTGACTTTTCCGCAAACATAATGTGGAATAGACTATAGGCACAGCCTCTTCAGACTACTGTGCATGTGTGGGGGCGTGTTTGTACGCTTACTCCTCTGGATTTAAGGCACCTACGACCATGAATACTACAAATGAAATCTAATTAAATGACGCTTCTGGTAAGCGGATACTCACCGCTAGAACTGTTTTTTTTTTCTCTTAAATATGCGACATACAGCCCTGATAATCGTTCATACAGTACTTTCCTAAACCACGTAACAGAGCGAACAGAACGCACCACTGTTAAAGACAGTTTGGCTCCAAACTCGACGTCGCGCGTGCGCAGTGATGTTGCGTCAGCCGTTCAGTACCTTCCTAAACTATAATACAGCTCAACAAGCTCAGCAGAGTATTCGATACGTCATGCCTTCACCGCGACCTAACCTTGCTAATGGATTTGACCAGAATTGGCTAATAGATGTGACCAGGCGAGAGCAATGCCAAATTGCGAACCATCTCAGGGAGGTGGTTTGCTTGGGTGGAGGTTTGAGCATGCGCGAGCTAACAGTTTTGACGAAACAGATTCATCGCTGACGATGCTGACGTCAATCAACCCGCATCAACACGGATCTTAGCAGGGAATGTGCCAAACTGTCACTAACAGTGGTGCGTTTGGTTCGCTCTGTTTGGCCGTTTAGGAAGGTACCGATAATGTCCAAGTCGGATCATGAACTTTGATCAGTCTTCACACCCAAACGACGTTAAACTGGGCGCGGGTTAAACGATTAGCCCATTGATTCTTATAACCGAGTTACCATCAGGTGCACCCTGTCCGCATCCCTCCCTCCTTCCCCGAATGCAGTCCGTCCGTCCCATCCTGCTCGGCATCCGTTTCATAAAGCAATCAACTGATGGTCGAGACAAGGCGCACCACATTAAGCTGAATAGTCTGCTTTAGCGAATGTTTTTGCACGCCCCCACCTAATGGCGCAATTAATTCCGATCCACCTTCGCTTTTATTCCAGCTTGGCTGCTGCTTCTCTCCTAGCTCCCAACTAAATATTTACAACCGGGAATAAACTCCAGCCATATGGCCAGATGTGTTTTCGTCGTCTTCCCGGCTAGTTCTTCCAACTCTTCCGCATGTTATGGCGCGTCTTCTTCTTTTTCTTCATGTTCAATGTTTTCTTTCTTTTTTTCCCCTTCCCTCTCCTTTTTCTGTATCTAAAATTTGAGTTCTCTCCAACTGGCAGTACAAAACAGCTGGCGCTTGCACCTTTTCAAAGACACTTTATTTCCAATCGTGTTGACAGGCCCCCACACGGACATGGTTAGGCTAAGTCAGTCAGTCCACATGTCGGCTCCAATACGCCGTGTCTGTCTGGATCAGTACAAGTCCACGATTCGATGGGAAATCTATGAACGATGTCCATCTACTGCTTCTGGCAAGAGGGCGTTGGGGGGCGTTCAAACTTGTCCGTCGTTAAAAGAAAGTAGGACACCTGCGTGAGAGGGGCCTAGAGGGGGAGTGGGAGTAGGCACAACCTAACGTTAAGAGCCAAATTTGCTAAGTAAATAATGCCTCAAGACTGAGAACCAGGGTAAAATGTAAAGGTTAGAGCCACTTTTTTCCTGACAAAGGTAAACATTTGGATGAAAATAGTACCTGCTTTCAACGATTTACCGCCAGAGTAAGTTTGCAGCAAACTGCCCACACTTACAACACTAAGGGCGCTTTTACGCACGGACTCGCCGTTGCATTCTCGCAGCTAGAACTCAATCGCGATGGCAAAGGCGACATTGCCATGGTAACAACGCTATATGGATTAGCTAAATCCGACATCGTTTGAGTAGATACTTGCAGTCTTATAATCCGTGCCAATAATATAAAGAATTCCTCATGACGAAACAATTTTCCCAAACGCTTCTGAACTCACGTTATTTGCTGCTTTCGTTGCGAGGCGGCAGACATAAAACCGCCGCCATGTTGGAATTTGAGGTGATTTCTAGCTTATAGCTGCGAGAATGCAAAAGCGAGTGAGTGGTTGCATAAACGTGCCCTAACAGTGCCACTAAATTTAACTAAGGATCGGCAGAGCAGACGGCTTGTTGAAGTTGTAGAATTTCACTGCCTAAGTACTTTACTGTTTTTAAAAACAGTGTATTACTAACCCCTTTCAATGTTACTGACCAGGTGATCCGGTTGACCCAGTGACAGGAACCAACTCTGATTCAACAGCTATGGGATTCATTCTGGGAGTTAACTCGACCCCCCTGAGGTAATGGGAGGTTAACCGGATCTTAATTTAAAAAGCTGAACTTACAAATAGCATATATACGATAAAACAAGAGATTTGAAAACTCAAACTTTATTTTATTGTTGGAAGTTTTAGGGATCCGAAATTACCCCCAACCACTTCTGCTTCAACGACTATGGGAACTATCCCGGCCTATTCTGGGAATTATCTCGAACCTCCCCTACGATAGTCAGACGTTTCCGGCCCCTTAATTTAAAAGTGAAAACTTACAATGAAACGATGAAACAAGAAGTTTGAAAATTTGAAAAATATTTACAGTTTACAACGGTTGCTAATTTTTAGGAACGTAGTCCAGATTTTCACTTCCTCGTAAAGTCCAATTTTGTTTCACCTTCAAGTTTTCTTACTTTCAAGTCTTTTCTGAATCATTTAATTAATTCCTCCATTTTGCTTCTTTTTTTTAAATTTTGACGCAGTTACACGCAGGTTACGTCAAGTCCCTTACAAAAATTCGATGCTGCTGTTAAAAAAAAAGGGGGGGGGGAACAAGTCAATTACGTTTTTTCCAACTGGTTGTATTTTGCGAAACCGGGTGCGTGTCACATTTCTATTTGTAATGTAAAATTATTCCCTACGCAATTTATTCACTTGTGCCACGCCCGTGTTACAATTAATTATTAACGTTAGATCTCTTTTTTTTTTTTTTTTTTTAATTTTTAATGGAGTGTAGCTTTGCAATGATCACACTCCAATGTCATCTAACAACCGTATTCCAGAAATCCACTTAAAGTGTCAGTGTGAGAGTGCAAATTTCTAAGGTAAGGGTCAACAATTTTAGTACAGCCACAAAAGCGAATGTTAAGTATCCTAACATCTGAGGGTATTTCTATAGATGCGTTTTGACCCTAACACTCACATTTAGCCCAACTCACACTTGAGTGGATTTCTGGGATACGCCTGTTAGACCGTGCGTCACGCGAAAACTACAAGGACTATCTAAACCACACTTACCATGCAGCAGCATGGGTGTCTGAACAAGGTTTAGTACGCAAGAAAATCAGGAATCGGATACGGGGTTGAGGAATCATCAGGGCGACAAAATGGGCCAAGAACCAAACAATAACGAGACCGTGAGGCCGTTTCTAATTGTTAAAGGCCTTCGATTGTTGATTATAAAGAGGCGTTGGAGTGGAGTTACGGATTGGCGCACAGTGAAGTACAGGCAGGACTCGCTGGGAAATCAAGACACACGCTAGTGTGGCGCCCGCCAAGATAAACGATAACATCCAGATGAACATGGCGACCACTAGACACGTTGTTTCTTTACAGCAAATAAATATGAGACACAAAATGCAGCACACAAGTAGCGGCCAGTGAGAGGCAATGATTGCAAAATAAACGCTTGTGCGTAGTGGAGTATAGACAGTAGATTACACACACCAGTATCCCAGTACAATGAGCTTCTGAATTATGAATGCGCACATCGAGAGGTGGGTGGTGTGGTGTGCGGCGTGCACGACGACCACAACAGAAGAGTTAGCGGCAAGCTTTAATCACAAAATAAACGCTCGCGCTCTGCAGTGGAGTATAGAGCAGTGACACGACGTAGTATTATTGTATGTAACTATGCTGGAGCCTTAATGGGTTAGCTGCAAGGGGCACTGCAGACAGAAACAGAAGGGCGTCATACTGAAGCCGATGCTATGAAGAGTGATTTCTTAGACCTACAACGTGCGATTTTTGTTGTTAGAAAAAACAACGTTATTTTAAGCCTAGGAAATCCGCTCTTCCGTTGTTTTTCCCTCCATTTTTATGTAGTGCACCTTGTAGTTATGCCCTCCAAAACCCATACTGGTGCCAATCTGGTACCAATATGGCGGCAAATGTCACTGCTCTATCGAGTAGTGAATTATGCACATGACAAGTAGAAACGTGCAGCAAAACAGATCGGGCTGTGTAGGGTTGTAGCAACAAGCTTGTGCATAATGATGACATCTACAGTGCACCATGGGAGTGCACAGTGCAATATTAGCAGTGAGTATACACATGGCACGCAGAAACGAGCAGCAAACCGGGCTGTGTAATGTTGGAGCAACAAGCATACTGATGACAGCAACAGTGAACCATGGAAGTACACAGTGGAGGGGGGGGGGGGATTGAGGCTTAATGGCGCGTCGACACAGTGGAGTATGGGCAGTGAATTATACACAAGAAACTAGCGGTAAACCAGTACAGGCTGTGTAGTGTTGGTGAAACATGCCTGTACACAATGATGTTATCAACAGAGAATGAGGGAAGTGCACAGTCGTGGTTGGCAGTGAACGACGCACAGGATACAACAGACCAGTGCATGCTGAGGAGTGTTGGTGAAATAAGCTTGCGAATAATGATGACACAAACAGCAAATTATGGAAGTGCACAGGGAGAGTGACTAGAGTGCAGCGTGGAGTGCGAAGAGTGCCACGAGGTGGCATGAGAGTGGTTTATCACTGTAGCAGCGTCGCCGCGTGGAACATCCTGGTATTTACGTTTAAAAATGTGTATTTTGTCATAGGTTTTAGGCTTAGAATAAGTTACGACTCTGTTAGGCTTAGGGCCATGGTCCCGAATAAATTTATCATTATCCCGGCCTCACTAGCAGACATGTTGTCTTAACTGAAAGCAACTAAAATCATATTATTTTGTCATGCTGAGGATAAATCCGAATGCGGCCGAAAATGCAAGGGAAAAGTGCAGAGATAAAGAAAACTCGATAAAAACAGATACTATTTTAACCCGCGTTTTTCGAAAAGCGGCAGTACATCTTTATTTATCCTGTACCCTGGAGTGCACAAATCTTCCATCAAGAACTTATTACTCCTTTGTTTTTAATGTTCATCTAATTTATTACAAACACCAAACTTATATAATACTTGGGCAGCCCCCCACCCGTATATGGCCGGTTTTATAGAGCCGCCAAGTTCCGAATGGTTCAACCGTTCAAAGGAGTGATATCAACACACCAAAACATTCGCCAAGTTAATCGCTCCGCTTAATAGTTCGAAGGTTAAATGAAATCTAGAACATTGCTACTTTCGGTAGCAATGTTGAAGTTTACATTTAACGTCCAAAGTATTATTCGGTGCGATTAAGTTGGTGAAAGTTTTGCTGTGTTGATATCAATCCTTTGAAGGGCCGAACCATTCGGAACTTGGCAGCCCCTTTTACCAGTTATGGTTTTTGATATGATATCACTCCTTTTTTTTTTAATAGTGTATTGAGTCTACTCCACTACAGATTTGTACTATAATGTGCCACGTCAACAAGAAATTGGTTTTCAACAATTTGCTACTACTTTTGCATATAGGCCGAACCATTCTCAACTTTGTCACCTCTTTATCGGCTTTTGGTTTGGTTTTAATTTTGTTGTGATTTGTTTTATTTAGTTAGTTTTGATGTGTTGATATCACTCCTTCACTCCTCCGAACCACTCTCAACTTGGTTGCCTCTACCAGTTTTTTGGCTTTGTTTATTTTGCTTTGTTTTTACATTTTTTTTTTCCGTGAATTGGACGTGAATAAAATTTCTTTGCAACGTTGTTTACATTTATCCTGATGCACTAGTGTGTGTCTAGGCACGCGCGTCTGTATATATACACGTTGTCATTGTCCGAAGTTTGGCCGTCCAATGAGAGATGCCGGCAATACTAACAATGGTTATAACAATACTTTCGTACTTACGCGCCCTCCCGTGCCATCCCCGTTACGCCCCCAGGCTCCAAACCATAAAAGGTAGGCAGTTCGTATTGTACTGCACCCATTCGTCCAATTTCATAGCTGGAAGCCTTCCCGTTATAACGGTTTCGATGAATAATCACCCTATGGGAATTAACATGGGGATGAGCGAATTAGCTAATAACACATTTACAACGTTACTGAGGGTCAGATTTTGCATTGACAGCAGCTTAGCTGGCATTCCTACAAAAGTTAATTTTTGTCAGGTGGGTCATTGCTCTCGATCTCAACACAATTTAATCTTTTGTACCGCATTATTATTTTTCCTCAAGTACCTGAACTGTGCCCAACTATGCTTCAGGATATAAGACACTGACGCTATGGCGTCGCGCTGCAATGGTTTACAACCTCGACAATTGAATTGATGTGATGTTTGTTGTGATGTTTGTTGCCTAACTTGGCGCCACACACTAGCGTGTGTCTAGATTCCGGATTGTTTCAGACACTTTTAAAGCAACTTTCCCTAATTGGGAGAGAGAAGGTGTGCGGCCAAGTGTGTGATGTGCGCGTAAACACCAGTGGTTGCTGGCATGGATCTGATAGAGTGCTGTAGGCGCTAGACTGGGATGATTTGTGCAGTGCAGAGTTGTGTAGTGTGTAGGCTGATTTGTGCGGAGCGGTTTTGTTTATAGTTCGTAGTTCGTATGTATTATGTTTGTATTTAATTTTGCAGAGCGTACGGCTGCGGGCCAAGGCTCTTATTAAATGAATGAAAGCAAATTACGAATCCCAGTTACTGTAATTCCGGGTCCACACAGGGGGTCAGTATTTAAGAAAGTTCCAGAGTTAACATAACTCCGGATCGGTGCAATTCTGGTGCCCCATCTTCACTCTTCACCGAAAAGTTTTCCTGGAATTGACGGTGAGTCCAATGAGTCCGATGACGTCCAATCAGTGACGTCATCTGAGGAATTGGGCGAACACATCGCGCCTTTAGGAATGATTTTTATTTCCCTGTTCGAGGAATTTTGAAGACTGCTCTCTGACGACTAATAGTTTCATTTGTTTCGATTACTTCTGTACGGGTGTTTTATTTTACCCTTGAAGTAAATTTTTTGAGCCTCGAAAAAAAGCCTTGAAATTGGCTGGAAATTTACTCGACTACTTCGCGGTACCAACCGCGATTTACGACATAATAAAGAGAGTCCTAAAAACTATCATCCTGTTGGTTCCCGACTTTCCTTCCTGGTGACTTTGCCAAAAAGAAAAAGAAAAAAAAGAAATTATGGTGCCGTATTTGGCACACCGACAACCGAAGTTTAACTGTTCGGAAGACGATTTGCATGCGGTTTGGTTTAGCTTGATGTCGGTGGGGTCTCTGGCCTACGTTTGGGCAAATGAGTGGGTGGAAGCGCACGTGACCGACTGCACTACCCTCGCCAAACGGTCGAGTCGGTGGGAACATCTTCCCCCCCCCCCCGCCGCCAGCCAATCAGCGTGCGCCTCTCGTGGGAGTAAACGGCTGCTCTTCTACCTCCCTCCTTCCCTCCCACACGAGTCTTTCCAGAATAACACGGCAAACAAGGTTGCTAGCTCTGTTGAACGTCGAAAGCGACAGTTCATAGTTTTCGACATCACAATTTTTTGACCAATCTTTTTTTTTTTCTTCCAAGAAACAGGTAAGGCAGTGGGTGTCGCAAGCCCACGCAACGAGAAGGTTGGTGCACATCGACCTACCCACCGCATTGCACATTTTGAAGTGCTCTCAGCTAGAGACGGCGCAAGGGGCAGTTTAAGTGCGGGGCGGTGAACAGCAAGTGGTTTAGGTTAATCGAAAGAAACAGACTATCGATACTAAGAATTGAGTCGCTTTTATGAGTGTCAAGGAACGGGGCATAATAATCCAGGGTGGTCCATACAAAACGCAACAGCAAAACTCTTCGTAGTCCAAACTTTTTTGTTAGCAACCTCCAGAACCGTAACGGGTCAGTTGACGTCGAATAGAACGGGTAGTTTTGAAAGTCCCTATACGGTTCTGGAGGGTGCTAACAAAAAAAAAGTTTGGACTAAGAAAAATGTCGCTGTTGCGTTTTTTATGCACCACCGGCGCTATGAAAGTGATCTGGGGGCGAACGGGGTATCCGGTTCGAATCCGGGTCATGCTACTCCGACGAAACGTAAGTGCATAAAGGTGGCTTACTGAACTACGTTATTTCTTGTGTATAATTTTCGCTGTACGCTAATTTCCAATCCAGCCAAGAAAGCACAGCATTTAAAGCAACATACCGCCTGCCTTATAACAGCTACGCACCGATCGCATCTACGCATTTACGATAGTCAAGGTCAACCGAGACAGTAACTTCGTTCCCCGCAGCGAAAAACTAAGCTAATATCTCAGTTGGCATTGCACCTAATAAACAAGCCAGCGTGAACGCATTAATTGTGTCGTCACAACCTGGAATGATTCTCGAATTTTAAAATCACAATTTATAATATTCTAGACTAGTGTCTTATAATTTGGCTTCGGCGATCTATTGGAATAATTAATTTTAGTTTTTATTGCATTAGTCTTTTAGATTTTTAATCTCATAGTAATTATTAGCAGATTAGTACATGCACACACAGATGAAACGTCATGGTTATTGTAAGCGCGAAATGCATAATATAGGCTACGTTCCGATCGAACGTAAATAAAGTTCCCCTATATTCAACAGAAAATCTCCTAGACGCCACATTTTAAAACGGACTTTTAGCTAGGGATTCATTAACGGCAAGGAAATAACACTTTGGGGTCGTACTTGATGTGGAGGATCGGAAAAAATGGCGCTGGGAGTAACGTCCTTTTAAGATGCGGGAAAAAGATACTTCTGGTTGGGTTATATAATAGATGTCACAAAGAAGACTGCGCACAATTTAAACTGCGTAACGCCCCGGCCCCCTCCCTCCCAATACGTCTATCAACCCGTAATAAAACAATGAGAAAAAAAAGAGGACAGAAAAGGAGTAAAACTAAAAGTTAGGGACCGGTCACTATTTATGGCCGAGGCGGGGCAGAATATGAATATGTGACCACCAAATTTTCGATGACCCCTCTTCTTCGAGACCCTGAAAATCCAGCAACGAAAATGTCTCCCTCACACCAAGGCTACCTATACGTAAAGGCTTAACGTTAGAAATTCGACGCGTCGTCCAGTTGGCCACCGTTTCTGCCACCAGTCGCGCTACTTACCCCAAAAATGAACTGCTCTAACATGCGGACTGAACCGTGAAAGGTACGTGTGAAACGCGATAGGCGGATTTTAAACTTAAAACACTGCATTGACACCAAATAATTAAACTTTAACAACAATGGCTTCACGCTACGTACCTCTTTGTTCACTCGACGACAAAACAAAGCCTCCGGAGGTTTAATTTCATTAATTTCAAGCAGAAGAGCAACCAAGGAAGTGTACGTGGGTATTGTATACAGTATGATACGCTACGGCGTTTTCAATTCTCATTAAAAATGTGTTAAACGATCCTTTGACGTAGCAGTAAATCGATCGTCCGAAGACTTCAAGAATAGTCACCATTACCGTGAAATAATGTTCGTTTAGCGCTGCAACACCGGTAAATCTAATAATGAGAAGATATCACGTTTTTGTGCATCCCCCTAACACTAATGATTGGGGTTTTTCGTTCTTCGTGCTTTCAGTTCAGCGCAACGCTTGAACGACACGTCTAGCATGCTACATGAAACCGAGCGTTAAGCCATTACGTATAGGTAGCCTTGCTCACACTCAGTTACTAAATTCGCTGACTGCTGCACGCCTTTGACGGAACATGTGACTTTGAGTTGTCCATGCCTCGTATCATGATCGCGACATGAAGAATGATGCACGAGTCATGACGTCATCGATTTAGATATGACAACACAGCAAAATTCCTACCGCAGCACAAAACGGCCGTCCGATTTCTGAATACCATCATTCGATGGGTTGTTTTCGATTCGACAAACCAATACGAGTACCATGTCGGATTTTGAATTCTCGCTGCGAGTTACTAGGTTTTCTACCATCGTCTGATCCCACTCGAAGATGTTCTTCGTGCCAGAAAACGCAAAAGTTTTTGCAGTAGTGAGAAATGACAATGATGTAGCTATATTTAAAACTAGCATCGTACCCGGCTTCGACCGGGGATTTGTTTGACCCGTGGTTGTTTCCCAGTATTTGCTCGGTGCTGCCTGATCGTTCACTGCAACAGTCGAGTTTCCTTTGTGTAACACTCCCCCTTTCCGTCAATCCTCTCCCTCCGCAAAGAAATATCGTAATCAAATAGTGGCTTTAATATAAGCACTGCCCCACCAACGGGCATTCCGCGTTCAGGTCCCTCCCCACTCCGAGTAGCGTGCGAAAAATAACTGTCCTTCGTGCATGACGTCATTTAAGACATGCCTTTGCGATGACCCCGCAGAGCAAATTGTTAGTCGAGGCAACAATGTGCCAATTTCAACTTCTTTTCAGGGCAACAACGTCCCAGTTTCAACTTCAAGCCAAAGAATGGACACACTCGCACGTTTTCATTGTTCTCCTTCCGGGGTGCTTCATTTCTGCTATGAGACTTTGGTTTATAATGTAAGATTATCGTTTCTATGTTTAGTACCCTTATTGTTATTCATAAACAACAATAGAGTAGCAATTGCTTTCGGCGAGCGAGAAGGTCTTGTTACTTAAATGCATCCTGAGGATTCTTTGGGAATCGGAGAGAAGCAAGCAAAGTATGGCCAATTGGTTAAGGGTTTGATATCAGAACCAAGAGAATGTAAGATCGACTCGCACCATCTAGTAACACACACATACGGCACTTAAAAAAAAAATCTCTGGGTTTCGCACGAAGAATGGAAAGAATCAAAGTTGGAAGCAAAGTAATTATATCGTTGGAATTTTTTTAAAGTGGTTAGGGTGCGTTTTTGCAACGAGACCTTCTCGCTCGTCGAACCTTATTTGCTAGTCAGCCGTTATTCACTTACGATTAGTTTCCGTTTCTACTAAATGAATGCGGTAATAGATAACAACATGATAAAGAACTAGGTGCAACAGTAAGTTTAAACCTCGCTACAACATTGTCATTTCACGCTATTTCCGAAATTTGCTATTCTCGTACGAAGAACAGCTTCTAGCACTGATCAGACGACAGTAGAATAAATAGCTGCTCGCAGCTAGAATTCAAAATCCAACATGGCATCCATTTCGGGGTTATCGAATCGAAGACAAACCATCGAACGCCGGCATTCAGAAATCAGTCTGTCGTCTTGAGCTCAGTAAAAATTGTTTTCCTGCTGTCATAAATCGGCTCTATCATGTTGCAGGCATCGTACGTCGTGTCACGAGACACGAGGAGAAGACCTACGTTTGCGTTGTTGCCGTGGTTACAACGTATCGACAACTCGAAAGCCGCATACTCCGTCAAAGGCGAGAAGCAGCCAGCAGATTTAGTATTGACCAAGTCAAAAGCTAGTGAGCAAAAAAATTATCGTTGCGAAAACCCGCCTTAATAGTATCCAACCTAAAACTACCCACTAACGGCATAGCCACTTCTTTAAAATTTGTAGTTTTAGGGAAGTGAATTGAGCCAGGTTTTTGGCTTCTAAAAGATTCCATCAACGGTTAGGTGAGCATGTAAATTACACTCTGACATCCTATCTTATTTGTTCTATAGAGCAGATCCGCCTGTTTGTTTCAGGTCAATAAAAGTGCAAATCTAAGCGCAATTGTGCTCCAAGTTTGTTATGAAAGAACTCGTCCATCATGGGTAAGCGTTTGAGGGGGGGGGGGGGGGGGGGTAGGCTCGGTGGGTGAACGAGAGCACGAGACTATAAAAGGCCTCCTTTTTCGTCTCACCAACATAGTTCATCCATCACAACTGACATTCTTCAAACAATCAGAATCGCCTCAAGGTTTTTTTTTTTTTTTTTTTTTTTATTGTGTTCTTTATTGATGAACACAATGCCGCCGTATCGCTTCAGTATTATTCATTACACTCTTTATATTGGTGGCGACGCAAGCTCGGCAAAAGAAGAGTCGCTTTACGGAAGGTTTTTTTTTTTCTTTTGGTTTTTTTAGTAAAGTTATCATATGACATGACACATTTATCCCACAAAAGGTACGAGGGATGCCATTTATTTCTAGAGGTATAGAAAGCTTTTACATCTCTTTGAATAGCCAACAAATTATTGTTCGCGTGGCAGAAATTTCAAAAAGCAGGAAAAGAAGTCATTCAGCTCAACTATTTAATTCACATAACTTGGGAATCTTGTGTTTAGTGTTTACGATATCAGTCTTTGTTTGCTCAAGTTTCACCTTCCGCAGGCCTATGATTATTCAAGTTACCTATACTACCACGAATTTGTGACTGAGACCCCTACTGAAACATCTTAGATTCATTCGTATTAGTTCCGTCTAAGTTTATAGAGGGCGCCATGTGTTTTATGTGGGAATTTCTACTAGGTTTTCAGCTTAAAATTTAACTAAACTAAACAAAAACTAGCTTGTAATTAATTATTATTTAGTTTAACTTAGTTGTAATTTAGTTTACTTTAGATTTGGGCTGAAAAATGAGCAAAAATTACCAGAAGGAACACGTGTCGCCCTCTGAAAAGTCGCACAGAACTAATAGAAACTAATCTAAAGTGTTTCAATGTGGACTTTTTAGAGTTACAAATTCTTTTCCCCAACCCTATAAATTCGTGCTACTACGTAAGCTTAGCAGTAATAAATCTTCAACGCATTCATTCCTTACAATGAAGTGGCGGCTGACTTGAACCACAGAAGATAATGACGAGGTGAATTTCTATGGTGTATAGGATGAGACTTAATTCAATCCATAATCCAGTTCCATAATCAGGTGCAACAAGTTGTGAATGATGCTCGGAAAACGTTTTTTATTTTAAAGTCAATGTTCAAATCGTGGACACTTACGAATACAAGAAGATTGTATATGACGTTTATCCAACCAAAACTTGAATATGTGTACACGCCTGGTCACCCCATTACAATGGTGATATTTACAGGTTGGAACAAGTTCAGAGAGCAGTCACCAGGCACTGTTCTTTGCTGAAGGGTTTGCCTTACGAAGAACTTTTGAAAAGACTTGACCTGACAACCCTTGTTGATAGGCGTTTGTTTACCTTATCAAAATCCGTCAAATTCTGTCTGGCGAAGTGATTTTGCCTTTCGACCAGTTTTTTCAACGCTCGACTGTCATACGAAACCAGAGGATACAGCATGAAGTTGACGACACTACGAATCCGTACCATTGGGCAGTCTTGCTTTCCTGTAAGTGCCATTAATTCTTGGAATGCACTCCCAGAAACTATTGTGACAGCACCTTCAACCAGCAATTGGAAAAGATTAATATGATTTGACTGAGTGTTAAAGTGTTTTTGTTCCATGTTTTGTTGTGAACCGGTTACATAAGCTTGCTTTCTTCCGGTATTAATTTAATTTAATTTAATTTTATTCCTACAGTAGAAGATAACAGTGAACTCAATTCCTACGATAAATGAAACAACTAACTCAATCCCTATATAGAATGGAATATATTTCTGCGGCTAAGGAGAAAATCCCTACCAGTAACGATCGATGTGACTAACTCAATCCTACACTGGAAGAGTGATAACTCAATTCCTACAATAAAAGCTTTAGTATACACAAGATGCAGTGCGTAAATTCCTTTGTGGAGATGCAAACACAATTCAATAACGTAAAATCCAACAACCAACCTTCACACTTTGGCACACTGTGTAACCGTAAAGGTAACTGATAATATGTCATCTATTATTATAAGTTTGGAGAAATTGTGGTAACTTTAAAAATAAAGTTAAAAAACGCTACATGAACTGAAATTTTAAATGATTAAATTTCAAATTTTTGCGCTTGTGGAAGGTTTTCAAATTTAAAATATATCAAAAATATTTCATATCAAAACCTATACGGCGAAAGCGCAAGATACAGCAAGTAAAATAGCTTAAATGTCAGTTAACGTAAAGGTGCGCCGCCATAGTGCCAGTTAACGTAAAGGTGCGCCGCCCTAGTCTCCTCCTGCAAGTAGGGTCTTTGTGTTTAGTCTAGCAGTCAATATTTAATTACAAATGCGAGTGTAGTAATAAAAACTGAACTGCGTTATGTCCCAGCTGAGCAACTTCAACTTTTGGGAAATGTGAAACAAGGTGTAATGTTGCTACGCAACTTTGAATTTCAATAACGGTCTTCGTCATTGAATTGGCAGCAGCTATAAAAGTTTTTATTAAAATTATAAGCCTCTTACCTTTTCGTTCTTGTTCAGTTTGTTCAAACTAAGATACTAATGATCAACAAAATGATGCTTACCTACAAAAAAAACAAGAAAAGAAAACACCGTAAGGTTGAAGTTGTGCCATATTTTGATAACATGATAAAAACCGTTAAAGAATCGATATTTAGTCAGTGCTGCAACCAGACTTTCTGAAAGGGGGCTGCAAGAGTAAAATATAGGGCTCATAAGACTAAAACAATTTTGGGTTCCAGGTTTTGTCGGCATTTTTATATTAGTTTTATGTACAAATTAAGGTCCCGCTTGCCTCCTGGGGCCGAGTGGCTTGAACCCTTTTGCTCCCCCATTAATTGCGGCACGGCACTGAACTCCGTAATAAACGAACACACACAATAGAGCCAACAGTGTGCACAGCCAAGGGTGACAAGTGAGCAGCAAAAATGACGACAAGATTCAGGAGGTCATTAAGAGTCCGGGAATTTAATAGAATCTTTTGTTGTTTACTAATGAATGTCCGTTTTGGTGTACATTGACGTCATTTCACATCGCAAGGTAGCAGCAATCTTAATAGAGTAGAAATAGCATAGTGTTTCTTCGTTTAATTCTATTAAATAAATGACGTACGTGTCTGTTAAATAAATATAGGGTGGTCCCAAGTCCAAATTTTTTTGTTAGCACCCTCCAGAACCGTAAAGGGTCAGATGATGTCGATTAGAACAGGTAGTTTTGAAAGTCCCTTTACGGTTCTGCAGGGTGCTAACAAAAAAAAAAGGTTTGAACTTGGAAAAATTTACCCTGTTGCGTCTTTTATGGACCATCCTGTATATCTATATACTTATTTGCCTTAAAGAAGGGGAATAAGTAGGGGAAAGGGGAATAAGACGCTAACAACCGGAGG
>JAHWFP010164264.1:0-48432 GCA_023313725.1 Lithobius niger
TTGACCATGTGTCGTCAACCATTTATACAATTTTTCTACATTGGTAGATAGTTTTCATTAGCTTAGGGTGATGTGAAATTTATTATTACAGTTTATTGCACTTGTTGTAATTTTTCATTTTATTTTTATGCTCTGGAATTTTACTACTTAATTTACGAGTGTCCCAGAAAAGAGTCATTAAGGTATGTCCGCTAGAGAGCCATTTTTTACTAGAATGCTCAGAGCTTCTGATTTGCAGCAAGCACGTTAAAAACTTGTATCATTTACTTCTGTTTTATTTTTATACCTTCTCTGTGAAACCTTGAAAAGAGAAATAAAACCAGCACACTTCTCGTTTAACAATTTGTAGTCAAATTAATTTTATCGACCTTTGTGCCTTGTGGTCCTATCATGGGCTGTGATTACTGTAGCTAAATAGTCTCGGAGGAGTAACATTTAGCAGAACTCCCGTTTGTCTGATGATGTAACCCAGCAGTATGCAGAGCACATTCTGTTATCGTCACCATAACAACGACATCACATAATACTCAAATGTAACTCTTTAACGTCTAAGCATACGGTCAAATTTTGCAAAAAATATCTCCAGTATTGCACAGAATTTCACTAAATAATCTTTAAATGACGTTGTCGTGAGAACATCTAAGCACACGGTCAAATTTGGCAAAAATTATCTCCAGTATTGCACATAATTTCACTTTATAATCTTTAAATGACGTTGTCATGTGGTTAGATCTCTTGTATACTGAAAATTTGACTACAGGTAGTTTTATCCAGTTGCACAATCAAAGGGTGCGATTTTTCTGCCGTTAGGCAGAATTCTGCTCTTCGAAGTCAAAATGATAGACCCAAACGATCGATGCGAATCTGTTACAGTAATAAATTTGGTGTGTGTTGGGAAGGGGGGGGGACAATTCGTAGTACTCTTTATTCAGCCCTAAAAGTTTATTTATATCACTAAACAATCCGTTATTGGAACAACTTTGAAACTCGCAACGATCATTAATAAAATCTTCACCACAATTTTCGCTCATTTTCAAGACAACATTCACATTATGTAAAGCACAATGTCCCCCTTATGAATATTCAAGGGCCATCAAACACCGTATTATGCACTTAGTTAGCCGCGAGTTGGATGGAGTTCTTGAACGTGGATGGAAAGGAAAAAGCAGTTTGATGCAGCCTTGTAATGTCCAGAGCCAATCAGAGTTCGAATCAGTCCTTAAGAGATCCTGATGAAGGCAGACGAAGTTTTGTCGAAAATTTGCAAGACTAAGGAGGGTCTTCTTTTTGAAAATGATCAAAAGATGTTATTAACGATTGTTATTTATAAATTGGATTTCATTTCTGTCAAGTTTCATTTTGCTTACAGAGGATAATTTAATGTTATTGTGTTTTAATAGTTTCCTACTTGACATTGACACCGTTAGGTGTCTTAGGCCAGGTAGCGTAGCTGCTTCTAGAAGTGTTGCCTTTGCGTTTCACTGTGGGAAGAGCTTTGGCGCTGTGTAAATGACAGTCTAGTGGGGTAGGTGGGCTGCTCGGATATTGAAGAAAACTATGCTATTTACAAAAATGTCTTGTGATTGTCACTAAACCAAGGTACAAATTTTCGGGGGCGTCTTAGCTTGTTAAAAGATCTCCCACCTTCCTTCTTCAGGCACTTTGAGGGTTGAACGCCTTTAGACTTGGAGATACAGGAAGTCTGGTTGAATTTGTCACTTGTGTTCATGCTTCCGCAGGATGATACGCTGTGAACAGTGTCTCCATCCGGGAAGCCACCCATACACCCCTTTCCATGTGATTTCTGTGTTACCAAGTAAAAAGCAATAAGCCTATCATCTCATTGGATTGCAGAAGAGAAAGACCCGTTTCATCTGAAATGAGGCGGGTTTATTTGTTTGTTTAATGTAGGTGACCTTAAGGACTGAAAGTAAAAAATGGGACACCTAAAAGGAAAGCCCCCCCCACAAAAAAGGCCACCCAAGCTCGCTTCAAAAAACCTTAAACCTTTTCGTGATCTGTGAATCATAGAAATCAACCTCATGAGCTTTGTATAGTGGTTGTCAACTAGCTAGATCTTATATGGAGTGATAATTTGACTACAGGTAGTTTAGGTAAAAATAAAACTACTACACATCTGGAGAAAATGTAACCCTCATGAAAAGAATCGATAAACTTTTTTCACTGTGCTTAGAAAACGCTTACCGTATTTTGACATTTTACCTAAAATATGCTTAATCTGTCCCAAACCCAAAACAATTTTCGTGCCACCTACACACACAGCGGTCCCCCTCAGCCAACTCAATTTTCGCTAGACACAACTCGGCCAACTCAAAAATCGTTGGATTGCTATGGAAGATCAAACTAGGGAGTGTGATTTACGGGAGATGCGGCCATCGGATCACTCCTGGAGATCGACATCCAGACTGTTGGTCATGCCGACAGTGTGATTTTGCTACTTAGCACCCAATTTCACTTTCTTTGTCCTTTTTTTTAACAATGGAACACAATGGGATGGCAACAATGGTTTAGGACTAAGATGCAAAAGGAGTGATATTAGATATCACGCCTGCTAATGAATTAAAGAACATCACGCTTGCTCCAGATGTTACCTTACAGCCTTGATTAAAATTAGAATAGTACCATGAAGAGCTGTTTTGCTTAAGCAAGAAAAAATTGTTTCGATTTATTTATTTTTTCTTGTAGCACGAAAACATTATGTCGCTGAACTAAAGGTTATTTGTGATTTAAAATTACAAACGACGTACATCCTCGATTAAAATCTAGAACAGATCCCATTTTCCTCGTCAGTCTGATCAGTGTTAACTTTACGACTCGTCTCCCCCCCCCCCAAGCACTCCGAAAAAATCGTGACGAAGCGTAATTCTAGTCATTTTTACAACTAGCACCTGTACAGTCACCAGCGCCATAGGGTTGGTACGAGAGCCACCAGACCTACGCCAAAAATTAATATTACACATTTGAGAACACATTTATTTATCAATAATCGAGCCCATTCGGCTTTCCGTACTATATTCAAACCTTTGTTTTACCGCATAACTTTAAGATTCCAAAACCATTTGTCTTCGCATAACGACGAACAGGCCTAACACAGCTAGCCAACAAAGGTTCTCGTTATTTCTGGACTGATACTCGTTCCGAAGTGCCCAATCACCGTTCATACTGCGGAAACTCAACCCCGAATAGCCCCTTCAATTCTTCAAACAACTCTTAAGAGAAGTTGTCTGAAGAGGCTGTTCGCCATGAGTTTTCCACGGTATAAACAGTGATGGGGCGCTTCGGAATCGAGTTACAAGCACCAAATAAGGAAAATCAATGCTGTCAACAATGACATCTATGTCGCATTGTCGCCTTTCAGAGCAAAAGAACGTCGGTATGGTTCATTCGTTGTTGTGTGCGTGCTATACCATTATTGTCGGACCGAGATTGTGAAATTGGGTGATAAATATTAAATAGGTTATCCGCCACTTTCCTCGGAGTGATACAATAGCTCGGCCCTCCGGGCTTCGACATTGTTATATCTCATTCCTCGAAAAGCGGCTCATAACGTATTAAGGCTGTACCGAACAGATTTTGGGCTGATCGGCAAGAAACGGTTCGGCGAACAAAAACCTGCAGAATTTCGATTTTTGCCAGGCCCTTGACAATAAATAAATTCTGTTTCTCCACATGTTTGTTACCTTTTGTTTCAATTTAGTCTAGGCCTACATGTTTTACATTTTGTAGGCTAAGGTTAATTTTTACTTTTATTTGGGTGAAAAAAATGTATTCCAATGTTTTCATTAGCCTACAAATTTCCTACAAGTTTGTGTAAGCCAGAACAAAAAATTGTTAAAAATCTGTAGCGATCGGTTCAGTTAAATCAGATCGGTACACCAATCAATTTGTAACTGATCGGATAGGAATCTGTTCGGCAGAAAAAATGCTGATCGGTACAGCCTTATAACCTATACAAACGCTTCCAAAATTTGTGACAATATACACCCGACCAGATCGCGGGGTTGTTATTCTGTCAGAAAAAAATTGGAGCAGAAACGTGTTTAGCGCAAGAGAATTGCTGAAAGTGAAGGTTAATTGTCAATTTATAGCCATTAAGAAACGGTTGAAATCGAAGTACGATCCCTGATCGAATTAAGGCTTCATAACGAATTCGATCTCAGACCGGGTAACTTCCTCCAGACAAGGTCGTCGTTGGCGACGAGAATCTGTAGCCAACGGTTGCCGAATCAAACAATCGTCTCACCGTATCTGGAGATCGCACCTGAGATTCTTCCCACACAAGAAATTTTGAATTCTGTTACAGAAATGATGCAGGTTTCCAGAAGAAATTCAATCCTTTGTCATTAGTGATGTTACTCCAAACATACAATTGTCGTGTCTCCAGACGCCAAGCACATGCAATGGCAGTCCCCTCCATCAAGGACAATGGCCCCAGAGGAGCGGGCCCTCGCTGTGTTTCTGAACTGGAATGATGCTGAAGTGGAATTTATTTCATTAAACGATAGTTAATGACTTCCAGTCTAGAAGGGATTCCCACATAGAATTGTGAAGACCGTCTGTGATCGGGCCATGAATGAGAATCGACCCTTTCATGTAGCTATCACTAACGCCAGCCAATGGGACCGGGCCACCCCTAAAACGCCAGACGTCAGCCACAACACGTGCAGTGGTGTATTCGGTTGTCATCAGTAGCAAACCGGCTGGAACCACGAAAATTCCCCTAGAAACATAGTGGGGCTGAAAAAGAGTGCCGGCACCACGTAGGAAGTCGTCTACAGAAGTTGCTAACCGACCACCATCTAGTATGTCTGCCAGCTTGGGAGGATGAGAAATTATGAGGACATTCAATCCTAAGACTAAACCAGGCGTGGAAAAAACGACGCCAGACTCCAGGCGGCAATCCAAAACCCCCACAGCGGCAAGGATGATAGACACTACAAAACCAGATGCCACTCTCCCAAGACAGGCTTTGCTTTGATGCCACATACCACTTACCAGAGACCTAAGAAGCACCAGTAGCCTAAGAGGGTATGAGAATGACTCTTTTCCAGTTCAGTTGGAAAAACGAAGCCAGTGGGTGCGTGGGTAGCTGCAAGCACTGGGGCGTCTGATTCAATAGGCGTCTTGGTCCCAGCTGTACATCTCTGGCTTCCTAAACAGACCTGTGTTTGATCCTGGGACGGGAAGTGTATATGTTTGGATTTTTCTGGTTGTTTCCCGTCCATTGTACAAGGGTTTCCTCCGGGTACTCTGGTTTCCTCCCTCCTGCGGCAAAAAACAAGTGTTTACGATGGTGGTTCCTTCCACTTAACATCTGCCGCTGGGGCCTTCAAAAAGCTGTATAGCTTACTAGCTGCCAACGTCTATTCTATTCTAATACAGGTGGTTTGGACCAGGAGGTTTTTCCGCTCCCCGCTCACAAAATTTTGCAACTTAAGAGGAAGTGGAAGTTTCTTACTATCTGCCAAATATTACCTTCAGTATCTGCTAAATCGTTTCGATTTTGATTTATTTGCCTGAATTTTAAACCCCTTTATCGTTAAAAACCGCAATGCGCCGAGTTTAGCGAGTATGCCTCCAGAATCGCTGGCGATGAGGCCTGTATCAATTGATATAGTGGCCATTCTCGTCCCGTTTCGGGCCCCCATGTTAGTAACACGGGGGCCCATTTTGCTTGCTTTGGATCGCGTCGATTCCTTCTTTTGTGTTCCTCCTTTGTACCCGAGAAGTAAATGGGGGCCTCGACACCCCATCCATGCTGGGACACGAAAGTTTGCCTGATGTGAAGAATTTTTAGAAATTTTGTTAACTTGCATGACTAACCTAAATGTGTTGGGCCTAATATTTCCACGATCTCTTTGATCGTTCTTCTGTTATTGATTCCTTATGTATCTCTGTTAAATTCATTGTGTTGGAAACTGAATCGATATGGAAGAACTTGTTTTTCACATGTATGCATAGGGAATTCTGGAGAACCCGTTACAATTTTGCCTTCCTTAAACAGGAATCCTGACTAAAAATCATCCTTAATTAAAGTCTTTTCTCGAACAGGAGAAAATAAAAACAAGCTAGTCATCAGTAAGTTTGCATCTTATCCGACTAGTGATGGTAACCTTTGAAAACACAAGACCAAGGTCTTCACATATTCCCAATTCGGGATCAACCTTTGGTCTGTGAAAGCCTGGAACTTGCTCCTCATAAACCCCTTCACTCGGCTTCGAACCGGTATTATTTTCCGAAACAGTCGTATTCAGAGCTCTTGTCCCTGCAGTAAGACAATACGAGATGGCTGTAACATCAAGGGAAGAAGGCATGAATAAATTCTCAAGGGATGGGTCCACGACCGTTTTTTCCTTGTGGTATTCAGTTCATCAAACCTGAAACCAGATGTTTTGCATAGGCCCATTGTATCTGAAATCTTGGGCCCAGTCATTGATCCTGGGAATGGGAATGACACAATGTCCCGCTCCGTGCGCTTCTGCACTCCCTCGGAAGGACGAATTTTTCCTGACACGGGCCCCAGACGGAGGAAAGAAAGGTTCCACCTACCTCTCTATGCCGACCAAGTCGACCCGTAGGTGGTGACATTTTTAATCCCCATGGATCCAGCCGTTGCGAAAATCAAACTAACCACGTTATTAAGAGCTTATGACTTGGGTCTTAACCACCAAGACTGGCCAAGGGGATATGAGCTCGGGAACTGAGAGCACTCGCCGCTTCTTGGGCTTATGCTACAGGGACTCCACTTCACGAAAAAGACTATCACTTTGTTTACTGTGAAACGAACTATCAAATTTACCGGAAAAATTTCCGAGTTGCTTTCGCCAACTTTAACACTGTAGAGTGTCCATAATCTTGCAAATTTTCTATTGCATTCTTCAGGCCTTTTTGGGGTTGTTTTCTTCTATTTACATTTCACTCCACGGTCTGTTGTTTTGCCGTTCGAATTCGTTACCGCCGACGCCGTGCGCAGCCTCCGGTTTTTGTAAGGTCGTTCCGCTTCATTTAGGCCAGTCCATTGTTGAGGCCGATCATTGTTCCGTAGTTTCCACTTGGCATCCAGTTTATTTTCAAGATCTTTCCCCACTAAAACGTGACATTTGGACTCCACGGGCCTTGTAAATTCATGAGGCCTGTCGAGTCCAAATGTCACGTTCCTAGTGGGGCTGGACGCCAAGTGGAAACTACGGAGCAATGATCGGCCTCAACAATGGACTGATCTAAGTGAAGCGGAACGACCTTACAAAAACCGGAGGCTGCGCACGGCGTCGGCGGTGACCAGATCTTCTGTCTCAACAAAGGGCACGAAACTACACCCAAACCTGAATCTTCACGCGTGGCTACTATCATCAAACTCCTCAAAGGCAGGAATTCATAAAGATGATGCCTTCCGGATCGCCTCAATAACCACAAGAAACTCAACAAACAAGATGTACGACAGTCACTGGTCCAAATGGTCTCATTGGTGCCACGCAAGGGAAATTAATTCAATCAATCCTTCTCTGCCCGACCTTCTGAGATTCTTCACCGACATCGAAAAACTCAAAGGCTCAACGATCTTGGTCTACCGCTCAGCTTTAAATTCAGTCTTCAAAGCAGCAGGCAAAACCAATTTCCTCAAAGACTACCGGATCTCATTGCTCCTCCGCTCATTCGGAACCGAACGTCCCACAACAAGACGTCTCGTAACAGATTGGGACTTATCAATTGTTCTACAATCTCTAATGGAAGTCCCTTACGAACCAACGCAAGATTGCTCCCTCCACCTCTTAACTAGGAAAACCGTCTTCCTAGTGACTCTCGCAGTAAGTGCCCGCTGTTCCGAAAGTCAAGCCCTCTCCACAGACCCAGCCTTCTGCATGTTTGGTCCATACTTCACGTCTGTAACACTTTATCCAAAAGCAGGTTTCCGTTCAAAAACTCAAAACCATCTGAACCACCGAAACCCATCACGTTCCCAGCCCTCTCCAACTTAACAGGAGACGAACCAAAACGCCTACTCTGCCCGATCCGAGCGCTGTGTTTCTACCTCGCCCGCACCCAACACGAAGACATCCGCAGCGGCAGAAACCAACACTTACTCCCAGTGGACTTCCAAACAGGAGAAACCTCAGCTGCAATCATCTCTCGCTGGATTAGGAAAACCATCGACGTTGCTTACGACAAGGCAAACTTGAGCAGGGGAAGAGCAACGTCACAAGAGGTCAGAGCAATCTCCACGTCATGGGCACATCATAACGCCATTCCACTAGAAGAGATTCTACAGGCAGCTTCCTGACGACACTCGACAACATTCACCTCCCACTACCTGAGGAACATGTCAAGAGAAGAACAGGGACTACACCGGCTGGGACCAATCGTCGCAGCCAGAACCGTGTTCAAGCCCCCTTAAGCACTTTCAGAACGAAACAGAAGCAAGTCATCTCAGACGGAAGCAAGCTATCCATAGAAGGAAGCAAGCCATCCTAGAAGGCAGCAATATCCCTTAAAACAACGGTCCCTTTCAGGGCCACCACTACGAAAGAGAACCAAATTCCTGCTTCACAACACAAATGTTCTGAATAAATGGCGAAATTCTCAGAAAATTTTTTGGGGGAAAGTCTGCTTGCATCCCGGGGCGCTCCGTCAGTTCGGTGCCCGCCACCAAGACTGACGAGGTCTGCTGATAATGCTAAAATTATCAGGTTAATATGTTTTGGCAAACAAGAAAGTACATTTTGCCGGCCTTCAGCCTGGCCGGCTAAAAATGGTTTCTTTTTGCCTAAAACATACTTAACCAAGGGCCCGCCCTACCTCCCCTCTTGAGTCACCTCCTGACAGATTGAGAGGAAAATGAATGCCGAAATCGGCCATGCTGCCGCTTCATGTGGAGGAGGACTGCGTCGCGCAGGCGCAGTGGAGCATGCAAGCAGGCAGAAACTCACAACCGAAAAACCTCCAGGGAACCATCACATTCGAGGAATGTAACGCTAAAATTATCAGGTTAAATATGTTTTAGCCGGCCAGGCTGAGAGCCGGAAAAATGTACTCTTATTGCCGTTGAAAATATCATTACCTGATTTTTACTGTATAGCATATTCTTCCTTTTGAAGGCTCAATCCGTAGCGATGAAAAGTTGGCTTCCCTGCCGAGCTCATCGCTCCCTTCCGTACATACGTGCGTGCCTCTATGTAAAGCGCCCGAACCGAGCTGGCTTCATCTTTTTTCCTAGGGTTCCACAGCGTGCGGTTGTCTTGTACAAGATCTCCCATGAAGAAACATCTACTACAATTGTACGGACCGTTTTGGTGTGAGCAAGTTGGTCCCCGAAGAAGACCTTCACTTGGGCTGTTGGCCCGGTTCCCCTGGACCCGAATTTTTCGGTTCTGCTGCATCTCTGCGTCCAGGTTCCCCTACGCTCGTGTACTGCAACACGGCCATGCACCCAACTTCCTATTTTCAGTTCTGCTGGCTAGCCAGACAGCTGCCTTTTCTCCTCCGGTCATCATGGGGCCGTGCACCACAACACGAGCGACCGAGTAACCAAACGACCAGGTGTCCACTAGCTACTATGAATATGACAGCATGCTCGTGTGCCACAGCACGAGCATCCGAGCGACCCGAGTATCCACCAGCTACCACGAATGTTCGCTAGTGGCAGAGTGCCGCAACAGGAGCGTCTGAGCGACCGCACATTCACTTGACACGACAAATGTGCATCAACGTCCATGTGCCTCATCACAAGTGTCCGTATGACTGACTGTCTCCTGATGCTGCAAAGATAAAAATATCAGCATCTAACTGCCGAAATTTTGGTCTTACAATGACTGCCAACCGTCGGCTGTTTTCCTCCGGTACCCTGTCGCACGAGTGGACATGGGATTGTCTTCTGCTGCGTTTCTACATCCGGATGCTCATACATCCATATACTACAGCACAGGCGACCAGACAACGGGCGGCCGGATGACCGGGTGCTGTCCTACCTGTGCCCTGTCCCACGAAAGGACAAGGTTTGTCTTTTGCTGCGTTACAATGCCCACGTGTTTATGCGCCAGTGCACCTCAGCACGAGCACCCAAGCGACTGAGCTTTTTCCTGCTGCTACAACTGTGCATCAGACGTCCAAGCGACCAGGGCTAAAGGGGCGAGGGATAATCGTCTAACTGGAAAATCGCATAATTGGAAGAACGTATAACGGAAAACAGTATAACGGAATATCATCTAACAGGAAATACGTATAATGGAAAAGCGTCTAACTGGAAATGCGTATAATGGAAAATCGTCTAATATCCCTGCCTCACTCGCGCTGCCGCGCTCGCTGCGGCTATACATATAACATCAGAAACCACAGTTAGACGTTAATCCAGTTGGATCTTTATCCATTATACAATTAATCATTATACGATATTCCATTTAGATGCTTTTCCAGATTTTTTATTTAGGCAGATTTTAGACAATTATCCCATTAGACGATTTTCCAGTTAGACATTCGTCCGACGCCCCGGGCTAAAGACCGACACGCAGACCTGGGTCCGTTTTTCAATGGATCACGGGCCACTGTCCACCTAATTTTGAAGATGCTTCAGTCATTACGCTGCGACCCGAACGTCAGTTCGTCCTCTGTTCCTTTGCTGGGGCTCGGGGCTCAGGCCCAGGCCCATGACCGGGCGCGATGTGCTCTCCTTTTTTACAGGCATCCATCGGTCCACTTTCTTCGCGGACAAGGATCCCTGTACGCGTCCCCCCCCCCCATTCCCATAAATCAATTTTAGGAGCACCTATGGAGACCCCAGAATCTACACTCTGTATTCCGAACGGGGCGTCGGACGAACGTCAAACTGGAAAATCGTCTAATGGGATAATTGTCTAAAATCTGCCTAAAAAAAAAAATTGGAAAAGCATCTAAACGGAATATCGTATAATGGATAATTGTATAATGGATACACGTCTAACTGGATTAACGTCTAACTACGGTTTCTGATTTTATATGGGGCGAGGGAAAATCGTCTAACTGGTAAATCGCATAATTGGAAGAACGTATAACGGAAAACAGTATAACGGAATATCATCTAACAGGAAATTCGGATAATGGAAAAGCGTCTAACTAGAAATTCGTATAATGGAAAATCGTCTAATATCCCTGCCTCGCTCGCGCTGCCGCGCTCGCTGCAGCTATATATATAACATCAGAAACCGCAGTTAGACGTTATCCAGTTAGACGTTTATCCATTATATAATTATTCATTATACGATATTCCGTTTAGATGCTTTTCCAGATTTTTTATTTAGGTAGATTTTAGACAATTATCCCATTAGACGATTTTCCAGTTAGACGTTCGTCCGACGCCCATTTTATATCTATAGCCGCAGCGAGCGCGGCAGCGCGAGCGAGGCAGGGATATTAGACGATTTTCCATTATACGAATTTCCTGTTAGATGATAATCCGTTATACTGTTTTCCGTTATACGTTCTTCCAATTATGCGATTTTCCAGTTAGACGATTATCCCTCGCCCCATTCCGAACACCACCAGCCGGCCAGCGCGTTTGTTACAGACGAACCTGCTGCCTGTCTCCTCCCTTCAAGTGGACCGCAGCTTTAGCTCCAAGTTCTGTCATTTGCTGTCCGACTGCAATCCCGCAAATGAGCAAAAGGACGGGATCGACATAGGTACACAGGCGGTCCCCTCGTCCCCCTTGGTTCATGGTTCCCCAAGGCCATGGGCATGTTAAGGACACCCATGGGGACCGCAGTTTCACTCCAAGTCAGCTGCAGCTGCAGCTGAAGACCCTGTTGTCCACCAACAGTGACATCTTCTGTTCCTTCGCAGGCGGCCAGGGCTCGGAGTTCGGGCCACACGGTACCCTTGTCTGTGAACCACTTTTGGTTCGCTCTCTCCCCGGTCGATTTTCCATCAGCCACTCCGGATTTGGAAGGATGTCAGTAAGCTGGTCTCCTTTCCTGAAGTGCAACAAGCTGCCTTGTGATCCCCGGACTACACTTCGAACCCCTTTGCTTCGATCCACACTCCAAGTTTACAACTCCTCGACCTCCGCGGACTTATTTCCAGACCTTCTTGCTATACTGCATCTTCAGTATGCCACAGCCGTTCCTTACCGAGGAGCCAATCAGCTGCTACGATCACAATAGGATGGGCCGTAGGTCTGGCAGACAGTGACACTACAGTTACAACTATGCTCTGTCGTTTACGGTTACATCTACATGACTCCAGTCTCCTGTCCCCTGTTTCCGTCTCCCAACGACTGTCTTGCTACAACATGCTGGTCGCACAGCTGTTTACGTCTTTACATTTTCTGGTTCTGCAGAATTCCTTTGACCAGTGGCTCCTGTCGTCTGTCGACATTCTTCACATTTCCTTAGCTGCACCACGCCGACCGCTCTGCTATTTAGCATTCACAATCTGTAGACTCCAGCCTTTCAGTTATTGTCAAGCTGTTATTCAGCCTCGATCCACGGTCCCTTAGGGTCTCGGTCCACGGTTTCCCAGGCCCTTGGACCTGCTAGGGACAGTCGGCAACCGCAACTCCGTTCAGAAGCTTTTTTATTCGTTGATAACCCCTGTCTCCTGTGTCTTGTTGACAAGAACCCAGCTGATATCTCTTGGATCCTCCATGAATCGACATTTACTTCAGCTTCGGTCTATTGTCCCCTCAAACCTCAGTCCATGGTCCCCTCAGACCTCAGTCCACGGTCCCCACATGGTTTGGGTCTGCTAGGCACACCCACAGGGACCGCAGTTGCGTGAAGAAATATTCACATTCACCGGTAACTCATGTCTTCTGTCTCTTGTTTCCTGCTGACATGAACCTAGATGTTATTTCTTCAGCCCTCCAGTAAGTCCACAAATTGACTCTTACTTTCGTTTTAGTCCACGATTCCCCAGAGACCGCAGTCTCATTCCACGCCCCTCTACGGCCGCAGTTGTTAGCCAGATAGTGCTTTTTTGACTAGAAGCTGCAGGACTACAGATGACCATTCACTTCACAGTGTCCAGATTCTGTCATTGCAACCCTAACACACTGGTGCACCGTGTGTTTTCCCTACCAACTGCTTTCGAAGACAACTACTTAGTTTCCTTCTATCATAGGCCTGGCTCTGCCGGCCTCTCTCTCTCTGTTTACAGGGACCGGTCTGACCGAACGTTGCCTTACACCTTAGGGTGACAACGGCTACTGTCAGGAGGTCAGCGACATAGACTGACCTGTATGGACCGAACCTTAGGTTGGCTGCATCTCTTTCTGTGGTCGCCCTTGCCAAGCCTCATTGGCCGGTACAAGACAGCACCGCTGATTCGGTCGCCCACAGTTCCTGTTTGTCTGACAATCTCAATGGACGTACATTCCCCAGCCTCCCCGGCCTAAGCAAAGCTACCGGTCTCCCTGTCCCCCCGACCATCACAATACCGTAGGGGGTTTCTTCCAGCACAACCTTTTGAAGGAATATGTTGACCAGCTTACTGTACCTTGCCTAGAATACGGTCGCCATCCATGCGTCCTCCACGTTCCTTGTATATGGTCCGCACCCTACCACAGACCGTATCACGCCTCCACAGTCACCTTACTCCACCTCGTAACAGTATAGTCTGTCGCCTGTCACCTGACCAGTTATTCTCCTGAGAAGACTTCTCCAGCTCTTTTCCTTGATACACCATACTACCCATCCATTCCCCATTTATGGTTGCCTGCATGGATGGCGCTCGGTTCACATGGTCTTTAGACTCGGGACAGCCGGCTCGTAGCACGGGTAACAGCGGTCCTTGGCACCCACCACCATCTGACGAGGTCTACTATAAAGGAAAAATCAGGTAATTAATGTTTTCACGGCAATAAAAACATAGAAATACCAGGGCACGGCCTGTTTGATTTCTGTTTTTGTTGCCTAACCGACAACATACATTTCCCTCACCTGCCCGGCCTCCCCTCTCGGTCGCCAAGGTAGACCCTGAGTGGAAAGAAAGATGAAGCCAACTCGATTCAGGCGTTTAATATTGAGGCAAGCGCGCATGCGCGGAAGGGAGCTACGAGCACAGCAGGGAAGCCAACTTTTCATCACTAGGGATTGAGCCTTCAAAAGGAAGGATATGCTATAGAAAAATCAAGTAATGTATATTTTCGGTTAGGCAACAAAAACATAAATCGACCAAGCCGTACCCTGGTATTTCTAAGTTTTTTACTATCCTAAAATATTACCTTCAGTAGAACCCACCCATCCTCCCCGCTCTCGCCGAATCTGCAGTTTCTAGGATAAACAAGGGCTGAAAAGAAGTCATGAGAACGGCCACTATATCAATTGATATAGGCCGCGCCACTCGCTAAACTCAACGCATTGTGGTTTTAAACGATAAAGGGGTTAAAAATTCGGGCAAATAAAGCAAAATTGAAACGATTTTAGGATATTTTAGGATAGTAAAAAGAACATTTTGCCGGCCCTCAGTCCGGCCGGCTAAAAATGGTTTCTTTTTGCCTAAAACATACTTAACCTGTTAATTTAGCATTACATTGTCCCCAATGTGCTGTTTCCCTGGAGATTTCTTAGTTGTGCAACCACCTGCTTGCATGCATTACTCTGCGTGCGCGGCACACGCTCTTGTCATTTATTTCCCTCTCAATCTGTCAGGCAGTTACTCGAGAGGGGAGGCAGGGCGGGATAAGGTTAAGTATGTTTTAGGCAAAAAGAAACCATTTTTAGCCGGCCGGACTGAGGGCCGGCAAAATGTTCTTTCTTGTTTGCCAAAATTTAGCATCAATAGTAGACCTCGTCAAAGACAGGTGGCGGGCACCGCCTTGACGGGCACCCTGGGATGCAAGCAGGCTGTCCCCCAGAAAATTTTGGTGTTATTGCTTCCCTCAGTGGTTAGTTTGCTGCCGTCGTGGATGGCTTGCTTCTGTTTCGTTCTGAGTGCTTAAGGGGGCTTGACCACAGTTCAGTCTGTGACGTGTGGTCCAGCCAATGTGATCTTTTCCTTTTACTTGACGTGTTCTCAAGGAAGTGGGAAGTCTAGAGTTGTTGGTTGTCACCAGGATGCTGCTCTTGGGAATACTTCGATTGGCGGTGTGGTGGGCCCACGATGTGGAGATTACTCATATTCCGAGTGTTAAGTTTGTTTACTTGCACGTGCCATGTTTGACGTAGGCTGTTTCGATTGACTTTTTAATCCAGCGAGATACCATTGCAGTGGAGGTTTTCCCCGAATTGTGAGTTGGTGGGTGAGAAGAGTCGATTTCTTCCTTTTCAAATGTCGATGTGGTGAGACCGTGCCAAGTGGAAATGTCATGCACGGATTGGATTTCCTTGACTTCCGGTTCGTTTCCTATGATGATGGAAAGGGCAGGAAGGTTAAATCGTTTCCGGGATTCTGTTCAACTTGAAGATTAGTTGTTTTTGTCGAGTGGTTCTTTGTGTCCCGTGAAGGGCACCTTCCCTGGTTTTAGTTGTCTGGTGCAGGCGTGCAATGATTCGTGTGGGGGAGGACTGACCGGCAGCTTGGGAGGATGCTTGGAGGGCATGAGACCGGGTCGGCGACTGTGTCTTGAGCCGTCATTGACGGAGGGGATCAGGACCGGCAGAGGCCCTTTCGTTTAGGTGAAAGGGCTAGGGTGGTGCTCTGGTGGTCAGCTGTCTTGAAGACTGAGCTGTGGCAGGTAGGTGAAGCTAGATCGTGTTTTGTCACGGGAGGTGAGGTTTTGACGAAAGGAGGCCCAAAGGGTGGGCGGGCGGGTGGGCAGCGCTGTCTTTCATTTCCGATTTCCAATCGGATGTCAAGATTGTTGTTGTGGAAGCTGAAAGGTGGTTGGGACGGCGAGATGTGGATCAATGTCGGCATGGATAGGGATGGATGGTGACCGGCTTGGAAGGGAGGTTGTTGCGGGAGCCTGGTCCGTTGACGGCGTGCGCGACGGCAGGAGGTGTGCGTGATGGAGATGGCATAGGTTTGCCTTTCGTTTTTTCATAAGGGGCTGCTTGCATCAAAAGGGTCCGTCAGAGAGAGTCAGCGAGCAGAGATGGATAAGAGCCCGCGAGGAGCTTAGGCGGAAAGGTCCGTGAAGGATTGTGGCATTGATCTATCTTTCGTTTCACGATCGAAGCCATCTTTTCTTCAGAAATCGGTAATTTCTTGTTCTTCCATTTTGACGAGGTTGATGTTGTGCCTAGCTGCAACGGTTAGGTGCAGATGTTGTGGAGCAAACAAATGTGCAGTCACGAAAGAACAGTGAAACTGCTGAGGAAGACCGTGGTGAAAGCAAGGGAGACGGGCTTCATTGAAACAGGTAGGCGTTAGTTCTTGTGAAAGGACGAAAGGCCAGAAGAAAAAGAGGGAGACTTGAAGAGAGGTTCATCCTTCCCAACTCGGGATGAAAGGTGTGGAAACACCTGTAGTGTGTTGATCCAGCGAGGGATGAAGTAGGAAGCGGCAGTCGGGGCTCGTGGAGATCATTGCTGAAGCCCAAAACCTTGGTGAAAGAAGGGAGTGAGTGGCTGAAGAGTTTTCGTTTAAAATGAAAGGATGAACTTGGATTCAGATGAGCAGCTGCCAAAATGAAGGAGGCAAGGAGGACCGGTGGGGCCGAGTGCGGAGACTCAGCAGCGAACGGGGCTTGAGAGTGGCAGAAGCGGCGGGAGGCAGTCATCTTTGGTTGGGCCAAACACTTGATGGATGTTTCCCCGATAAAACGAAAGAACTAGAGGGTGGCCGGGAGAGGTCTGGACGTGTGGCTGGAACGAGGATTCTTCCTGTACAGCAGCAGGGGTGAAAAGGTGCTCGGAAGCTGATTGTGGGTTCCAAATGCAGTCTGAGGTACTTATAGCACGACAAAAGGAGGGAGGAGATTTTGGCTAGAGGATCTTTCCGTCGAGCAGTTTGGGATGCTTGGAGGCCGGAGGCCGAGTTGACTACAGTGTCTTGAGCTGTCTTCGTCGAAGGGAAACAGTACTGGCTGAGATCCTTTTGATAGGTGAAAGGACGAGGGTGACGGTCTGACGAACAGCTGTCTTGCGGGACTGGCGGCCGGCGGGCTGCGGTGGACAAGCGATGCTGGATCGTCTTGCGTCATGAGAGGTAAGGACTTGACGAAAGGAGACCCAAAGGGCAATGGAGACAGTTGCCAGCAGGAGTTCCGGAAGAAGGGCCAGCAGACAGCGGCCAAGAAGATGGCCGAGGTGGCCGAGGTAATCCGACATGGACACGGCGAGGGTCCTATTGGCGCAGTGACGGGTTCTTCGGTCGTTTTCAGAAGCGAAGCCAGTGGGATGGTTGGATCGTCGGCCGTGTCATCCGTGAAGCAGATTGTCTTCTGGAACGTTGGTTGGTTGAGTGACGAAAGCTGGATCACAGTGGCGGATCTAAGAGCGGGTATCCCGGGAAAGGCCTCGGACCGGCGGACGGATGGAATTGCAGCCTTTCGTTTCTTGGCGAAAACTGAGGGCCATATTTGTGGCTTTCATGGCTAAAGGTTGACAGTATTCAATCCTGGGTGCGGGCGTGGCGGGCGGAAGACGTGCACGATGGCGGCGGTATCAGATTGTCTTTTCGTTTTCCCTTGAAGAGCATCTGTGCAGAAAGGATCGGCCCGGCGGCGGCAAGGGCCTGAGCAGAGACCCAGCGATGACCGAGGATGAAAGGAAGAGCGAGAGGTGCATCATCAGAATGGATTTTGTTTAGTCGAGAAAGGCGTCAGGGATCGAACGGTGTGGCTGATGAAAGGAAGGATACGGTTTGAGCAGAGAGACCAGGGGTTGCTTGTTGTGGATTCTTACGGAAGGACGAAAGGGCCAGAGGACATAGGCGAGGTGCAACAGGGATCCTTTGATCAGTTCCAAAGATGAAAGGGGCCAAGAGGACCAGTGGAACCATGTGCGCTGGTTCAACGGCGGTCGCGGTGAAGTGTAATGGCGGAGGGTCTTTCGTCTAGGCGAAAGAACAGAAGGTGAACGGGCGGAGTGCGCTGGACAAGGGATTCTATCTGAACAGCTGCATGGATGAAAGATGCTGGAAGAACTGGTGGAGCCGAACTTGTGCAGCAGATGAAGTCTTCATAGCCATCTTCGGCGGGACCGAAATTCCTGACGGAGGTTCTATTGAACCGGCGAAAGGACCAGAGGGCGAGGCCATGGCGGGGCAGGTTAGGCCGGAGGTCTTGTGGTTTTCGTCTTGCTTCATAGGAGAAGAAAACCTGACGAAAGGAAACCCATCAGCTTGCCGGGAGACGACAGCCGTTGTGGTGGAGAAAGAGCCAGCGGCGGTCGGCTTGAGGGGCGAGGCCAAGGTGGGATGGGCTGAGCCGAAGGACCTGCGTTGTTCATCTTGCTTCATGGAAGAAAACCTGACGAAAGAGGATCCATCAGCTTGCCAGGAGACGACTGCCGTGGTGGATGGAGAACCAACGGCGTTCGGCTTGAAGGCGAGGCCATGACGGGATAGGCAGGGCCGGAGGTCTTGCGGTGTTCGGCTTGCTTCATGGGAGAAGAAAACCTGACGAAAGGAGATCCAACAGCAAGTTGAGTTTTCGGAAAGGTGGACGGGAAAGAAACCACGATGTCTTCTGTGAGTATGGTGGTCTTGTTCGTAATCAGAATCAACCGAAATGAAAGCTAGCTGGGGGGATCCACGGTAAGTTGGGAGCAGATGCGGAGGTGGCCAGGTCTTTAAGTTTGGCGTCAGTGGAAAGCATTCCGAAGCAGAGTTTTCGGAAAGGTGGATCAGCCCCAGGAGACGACTGGGTAGGAGCCACGATGTCGTCCTTGAGTGCGGTGGTCACTTTCATTGTCGGAATAACCTAACCTAACCTAACCTAACCTAACCTTCCGAAACGAAAGCCGGCCGGAGGGTCCACGGAAAGGTGGAAGCATTTGCCGTGGTTGCTTGGTCTTTCGTTGAGAGTGGTGGGCTTCTGCAGGAGGGCGGCAAGAGGGCGAAGCGCCGCCGCGGTGCAGTCGGCGGGAGATGTGGCGTCAAGAGACGGGGCCGAGTTGGCGGCAGCCGAGAGGGGACGGTACGATGGCAGCGTCGGGTGAACGGCAGGCGCCGGACGTTGAGTACGGTCGGCTTCTGCGGGAGGGCAGCAAGTGCAGGAAATGAGGCGTCAAGAAGCGAGGCCCGAATAGGCAACAGCTTGATGGGAATGGCAGCCGAGAAAGGACGGCACGATGGCGGCAACGGGTGATCGGCAGGCACGAGGGAGCATGCTGGTCATTCACTTCTCCGGGTTCAGCTTGGCTGTGACAAAAGACTTTAGTCCATGATGGCCGGGGAAGAAACCAAAATCCGACGAAAGAGGGAAACAGAGCGATATGGTGACAGTCGCTGGAGGAAAATGAATGACAAGAGCGTCCCCGCTCTCGCTTTTATAAGGAGGGCTGTGCCATGCAGGCTCAGTAAGGCATGCAAGCAGGCGGTTGCACAACTAAGAAATCCCCAGTGAAACATCACATTGGGGACAATGTAATGCTAAATTAACAGGTTAAGATATTTGGCAAATAAGAAACTAATTTTAATCAGTGCCAAAATTTTCATTTCTTTATTGCCAAAACATATTAACGTGATAATTTTGCATTACATAAATAAATAAACAAGTTTACCACTGGAGTGGAACGATGGCAGAAGGGGGTTGAGCCACTAACACTGATCCTTGTAATGGGGTAAAGGGGAATGCTACACATTAATTGGTCGTTTAATTTCCTCGAATGTGATGTTCCCCTGGAGGTTTCTTCCGGTGCGCAGTCACCTGCTTGCATATCCCACCGCGCATGCGCAGTGCGGTCCTCCCTTATAAAAACGAGAGTGTGGAGGCTTTCGGCATTCATTTTCCTCCAGAGGTGTCTCCACGCCACCTCGCTTCGTGGTTCCCCACCTGTCGTACGGAATTTCGGATTCCATTGGCCGTTGGCCTTCCCCGCACGACACCACCCGATACAGCCATCGTACGTGGTGTCGTCTCATCCGACTCGCCTCTCCTTCCGGGACAGCGCACGCCGCCTCCTGCCCCATTGGATTTGTCGCCTCTACGTGATGACCTTCAAACAGCTAAGGACAACTATCGTGCGGCTAAGAGGAATCTACGCCGAGTGAGTCAGGCCGCCCGCCCCCCAGACCGGAACTCACCATTGGATCTGTCGTCCAATTCTTCCCATAAAGGCCTCAGCGTCACACGCAGTGTCGTTCGGGACATCGTCCACGACACCGTGCGACATCTTCGAGACAACCCAATGCCGCCGTCGTCGTGCTCATCGTCGGTCCGTAAAGCCCGCACCCATGATTGGGTCGCGTCAACCTCTAGTCATGAAGGACACAAACGTGTCGCATCTTCGCCTCCTGCCACCACCGCTAAACGAAGACCGGATGTCACCCCTCTACCAATCCGCTCTGCGACTCCCGCTCCTCAGGCTGAGAAGAGAATTCACTTCCCAGACGACACGTCACTGTCGCTCGCAGCGCTTCTAAAAACTGTCGAACAGACGGTCCTGGACTACTTTCTTTTCAAGCCGTCACAAACTACCGACACTCCAGCCATTAACAGGGGTCTCACGACTGGAATTGGATTTGACGAGATAAGGATTCCAAGCCCCGTAGTCGCCTTGGACAATCGACAACACTTTTAACGTGCATTCTCCGCAACGAAGGATCTCTCCTCGGCAAAGGTGAACCTTTCATTCTCGACAAGGAGCCTCCCGCCCCGCGTCCCGGCCGTGAGAACAGCTTCTTCCGCTCGTTCGGCGACGGCGCAACCAACCCCAATAACTTCGATACCTGCTCGGAATGCAAGTTTTTATGCGGTCAAGTTAAAATGGACTTCGGTACAGCACTTTCCATTCCCAAGAAGGCCAACATCCCCACCTTTGTTCTTTTTGAAAACGACAAATGCTTACGTTTAAGCTTACGTGCGGCCTCTCAAGCTGATGTTCTCAACACGGCCGTTAACGCTTTATGCGAAAAACTCTCCTCGGATGTAAGCCCGGAAGAAATCCGCAACCTGTCGTCGCTCATATCCCAACTTTTCCAGAAAGCCAGTTTTGCAACATACCATGCCTTGAACTGGGCGACCAGAGCATTGTTTAACAACACACTTCTTCTCCGTGAAATCGCCCCGTCGTCTGCAAATAATTTGAACATCTCTATGCGTCACCGCCTCCGTAACCAACCAATTCATGAGTTGGACACTCTCTTCCGTGGTTTGATCCCGACACTTGCACCACATTTGGACATCTCTAGGAAACCGAAGCCTCAAAAACAATTATTGACGTCCAATCGTCCATTCCAGAAGAACAAGCAAGCCAATTCTCGTCCCCCAACAGACGACTGGTTCAAGAACTCGGCGGCAACACTCCCTAACCGTTCGAACGACAAACTTGCCTCGCAGCCGAGAAACCTGCAGCCCTTTCGGACCGACGCTCCTCGCTTCCACCCCGGCAAACGCAACCAGCAGAAGCGGGCCGCAACCCCCGACCGTAGGAGTCGTGTCTCGTCACCAGGGGGTAGAAGCAACTACCGCGGAAACCAACAATGACGTGTTCCGCCTTTCTTGCCTCCCTGTCGGGGCAAGACTTCGTTATTTTTTCCCAGCCTAGCAAAAACTCACTCTCAACCAAGAAATTCTTGCGATTATAAAACACGGCTTTCGGCCGACTCTTTTGCACCAACCGCCACTGTCGCCATCCCCACCGTGGGATTTTTCGCCCCAAACGACACAGTCCCTGTCGTACGAAATCTCGGAACTTCTACGGAAAGCTGCGATAAAAGAATGCTACCTCCCGGGCCCAAGCTTCTACAGCTCAGCCTTCACTCGCCCAAAGAAATCAGGAGGCTTCCGTCTAATTTTCAACATGAAACCACTCAACAAATACATCCAAAACGAACACTTCAAAATGGAAACCCTCGAGTCAATCCGTCTCTCGTTCAAACAAAACAACTGGACAATCTCGATCGACCTGGAAGACGCCTATCTCCACGTCCCTTTACACCCGTCGATCACCCATCTTTTTCGTTTCATCTACAACTGAAAGGTCTACGAATTCCGCTGCCTTCCCTTCGGACTCAATGCAGCTCCCAGGATCTTTACATTGATCTTAAAACCCGTCTTAGCAAACCTTCATCAGCAACAAATTCAGGCCAGTGCCTACCTAGATGACTGGGCCCTCAACAACCAAGATCCCCACACGCTGGAATTCAACAGATACAAGACCATCTCCTTACTGAACCATCTAGGCTTCGGCGTGAACCACGCAATATCACTCCTTACCCCAGCCCAAGTATTCACGTTCCTCGGAGCCTCGTTCGACCTTCGATCGGCAACAATTTCTCCCTCACCGGAACGCATCGAGGACCTTCTACGTCACATCCGTCTTTTTCGACACCAATCGAGTTTCTCCACCCGGGAACTAAACTCCCTCATTGGGAAATTGGACGCAATGGCAAAACTTGTTCCATACGGCCGATGGATGGTCAGGCCCTTTCATCACCATCGCATAGACGAACGGTCCATCAACCAGAACAAACCGGACAAGCAAATCCCGTTCAACAAGAACTTCCCGTTCGAATCCCTCCTATGGTGGTCAGACGTCACCACCCTAACGAAGACACTACCACTTCAGGAACCCCCTCCCGACCACCTCATTTTCACAGATGCATCAAAATCTGGCTGGGGTTCACACCTAAACAACCTGGAAATCTCCGGCCTTTGGCCGACACCATGCAAGGATCACCTCAATACCCTCAAGCTCCGTGCAATCCTACTTGCCCTACGACACTTCCTCCCTCACATCCAAAACAAAGTAGTCCAGGTCCAAGCCGACAACACGACAGCCCTAGCATACATCAAGAGGGAAGGTGGAACAAAATCAAGATCCCTACAAAAACTAACTTCAGAAATCTTCAATCTGTGCATTCCAAACAACATCACTCTTCTTCCACTCCACATTCCAGGCAACAGGAATGTAATTGCCGATTCTGTCACGCCAGAAACCGCCAACGGGCGAATGGTGCCTCAAGAAATCCATTTGCGAATCTCTCAACATTTGGGGCACTCCGATGCTAGACCTGTTTGCCACGAAGCACAATGCCAGACTTCCCCACTACATCAGCCCGATTCCGGACATCTCAGCAGTAGCAGTAGACGCTCTGACATTCCCATGGCACAACCTGTTCGCTTACCTCTTCCCACCATTCAAATTACTCCCTCAAGTACTTCGGAGAATAGAAGAAAGTCAGGGTCTATTCCTACTAATAGCCCCCCGCTGGCCATCAGCAGCATGGTTTCCACTCCTCCTACACCTAGTAGTCGACACTCCAAGAAGTCTACCGCTTCAACCAGACCTTCTGTCACAACAGAAAGGGTCAAAACTACACCGAAACCTTGCGAACCTCAACTTACACGGGTGGCTACTATCATCAAACTCCTCAAAAAGGCTGGAATTCGTCATGAGGAAGCAGAACGCATCGCCTCCAAAGCAACCAGAGACTCAACCAATCACATGTACGACAGTCACTGGTCCTAGTGGATTCATTGGTGTATCACAAAACATACAAATCCAATCGACCCCCCTTTACCCGACGTCTTTTCTAGACAGATTTATTCAACGTCGACAAACTGAAGGGATCAACTATCCTCGTCTATCGCTCCGCCCTAAACTCAGTTTTCAAAGCTGCCGGTTGTACCAAATTACTAGACAACTACCGGATCTCTGCATTACTACGCTCATTCGAAAATGAACGCCCAACAACCAGACGATCTGTAACCGACTGGGATCTCTCCATTGTCCTACAATCACTAATGGAAGAACCATATGACGTTCAATGCAAACCCATGCAAGACAGCTCCCTTCATCTCATGACCCGCAAAACTGTCTTCCTGGTGACCCTGGCAGCAAGCTTACGATGTTCTGAAATACAGGCCCTCTCGGCAGACCCAGCCTACTGCATCTTCGGCCCAAATTTCTCTTCTGTAACGCTTTTCCAAAGAGCTTCCTTTAGAGCTAAAACACAGAAACCATCTGAACCACCAAAACCAACCACGTTTCAAACCTCGTAGGCAACGAACCGAACGCCTCCTCTGTCCAGTCAGAGCACTCCATTTTTACTTAGCCCGTACTCAGCACGAAGACATACGCAGAGGCAGAAATCAACTCTTTCTCCCCGTCGACCTCCAAAACGGTAAAACTTCTGCCGCTATGGTATTACGGTGGATTAGGAAAACAATTGAAGCAGCTTACGACAAACAAAATTTACGTAAGAGTATGAGAGTCACGGTATGAAGTAAGAGCAATCTCCACATCATGAGCCCACCACAACGCCACCCCAATCGAAGAAATCTTGGCAGCAGCATCATGGCGCCATCAATCAACCTACACATCCCACTACTAAGGGACATGTCGAGGGACGAATCCGGACTACACCGGCTGGGACTGATCGTCGCGGCCAGAACTGTGGTGAAGCCCCCTTAAGCACTGAGAACGAAGCAGAAGCAAGCCAATCCATGAAGGGAAGGAAGCAAGGCCCATCCTGATGGAAGCAAGACCCTCAAACAACGGTCCTTTTCAGGGCCACCAATCCCTACGAAAGAGACCCACGTTCCCGTTTTCCTACCATTGTTCTGAATAAAGTGCGAATTTTTCTCTTGCAGATAAAGAATTTTGGGAGGAAAGCCTGCTTGCATCCCGGGGCGCCCGTCCAGGCAGTGCCCGCCACCTGTCTTTGACGAGGTCTCCTGATAATGCCAAATTATCAGGTTAATATGTTTTGGCAATAAAGAAAGGACATTTTGCCGGACCCCAGCCCGGGCCGGCTAAAAATGGTTTCTTTTTGCCTAAAACATACTTATCCTTACTCCCGCCCTGCCTCCCCTCTCGAGTCACCGCCTAACACATTGAGAGTAAAATGAATGCCGAAAGCGCCCACGTTCTCGCTTTTATAAGGGAGGACCGCGCCGCGCATGTGCGGTGGGATATGCAAGCAGGCGACTGCGCACCGGAAGAAACCTCCAGGGAACCTCACATTCGAGGAGTGTAATGCAAAATTATCAGGTTAAGTATGTTTTAGGCAAAAAGAAACCATTTTTAGCCGGCCCGGCTGGGGGCCAGCAAAATGTCCTTTTTTGGCAGAAGAGCTTTGGCAGAAGAGCTTTTTTGGCAGAAGAGCTTATGGAGTATGATTTGAACTTGTCTAAACCAACCCCTATTAGGACCCCCATTAGACAGTTTTAGGCGGACGAGAGGATTCTTAGTTTTGCTTTAGGACAATTTGGAATATCGACTTCCATTTTTATTGCGGCCACGGCGGCATTCCATTCCTATGTGAGAATATGATTGAACATCGAGACGAAGGGATCCTTCAGCAGTCCAGTGCACTTCTTAAGCAGGCATTTACGTACCAATGTAACACAACGAATTGGTGGCAAACTTAATAATTCGGTGCCAAGACACCGCCTTATCATTTGATAACAATGTCCCAAGGAATACAATTCACAGGCTGCGGCTGCAACTCTTTGCAGCAAGAAACTGTTTAATGGAAATTTGTTGGATTTTGACACAGTATTCTAAGACAAAGGGCAGAACTTAAATGATGATAACAAAACACGGCTCAACAAGCCCCATACATTGGAGTACCGTATGAAAAGTGGCCTTGTCAGGAGCCAAGAGGGGGAAATTCTTCAAGGGCAAACTTTAGAAGAAGAGGAGGATCTCAGAATAAAACAGTCAGAGCCAGCCTAAGGGCCATGAACAACCCAACAATCGAGAAAGAGGAAACTGGGAAAAAGGCCCACCATGACGACATATTTCCAACCTGCACCCCTTCACTGGCCGGTAAGGGTAGGATTCAGCACCACGTCAGGGAATGGAAGAAAATAACTGGACAAATTCGTTCTATCTGTGTTGGAAAATGGGTGTTATCCACCGTTCGCTTCGTCACTCAGCTGTCTAGACCAACCACCATGCCTGAGGGGACACGCCCCTTGAAGTGGAAATGAAAGTGCTACGGCAGAACAGGCAATCGAGAGACCAGATCAAGAGACACTGGGGTTCTACAGTATGACACGAGTGATTGGGAAGGAAGATATCGGAACATGTCTACAAATCAGCACCCCCTGAATGGCTTCATCGAGCAAGAACATTTAAAAATGGAATCTTGGAGTCAGGCCAGGAATCACTTCTTCAGGACAAATACATGTGTCTCTGGTTTACGTTTTGTACGCTTAGATTTCAAAGTAAAGGATATTGGAATGGTAAATATCCTTTACTTTGAAATCTAAGCGTACAAAACGTAAACATGGGCAAATTTTCAAAGTAAGCGATCTGACATTTTTGAATGTGTCTCTGGATCATGTAGACACTCACCTGCACATCCCAGTCCATCCAAAGACATACAAATAATTTCGATTTATCTCTAACGGGCTAATCTACCATTTCAAGGTTATTCCGTTCAGATTATGCATGGCTCCACACGATTTCACGTCACTACTCATGCTAGTGTTAGCTCATCCGTCAATTTCACCAGAGCATATAAAGGCAACCGCCTGCATGGATGATTGGCTGCCATGGAATGTTTGCAACTCCCGACTTCACAACCAACTCGAATTCACGGGGGATCTCCTGCACTGTTTAGGGCTGGGTATCAAGGTGAAGAAGTCCAGAGTCTGCCCGGAGAAATTGTTCAACTTCCTTGGAGTACACTTTCAGTTGGTCAAGTTCCAAGTTGGAAGAGAGGATCACTTCTGTCAGGAGAACCTTTATCGAGGTAATGCAGATAAACGCGGAATCAGTGACAGCAAGAAAGTTGAGTCAAGTCATCGGTCAAGTAGACTCGATAGCCACGCTGGTACCAATGGGGGCATGGCGGACACGACGCCTTCTTTGGTATCGGAAAACAGTCTGGTTTCTCAGGAATTCATGGTAAGACATCCTTAGACTAAATCCACTCCTAATCGACGAAGAATTACGTATGTTTCGCAATATGTATGCTTGAATCTATTTCTAAATCGATTAAGTTGTTAATAAAAAGGAAAAAATTACCGGAACAACATTTCCAAACATATTCAAACGTGGCACAAGCGAAAAGCGCCCAGTTGGCAAAATTCAAAGCCAAATTAGTAGTGAGAATATAATAAGGTGTTGGTGGGTGGCAGGCTATAGTGTTGGGCATTACAGCAGCATTTGCTATCTATCACATGGAGTGCTTGTTCAAGGAAACTCTGCTTCCACTGTAAGCTGTGTACGTCAAGTGTGTTCGGGCATACTCAGCCTGGTGGCGAAATCCGACTGACTAACACAAACAGATCAGGCACATTTTACTCCGCCCGATCTGCACATGCTACAACTGTTGAGACGAGGACACCTATTGTGAACCAAATTCCCTTGCATTGAACGATCAAACTTTTCAGTTGGCATGCTGCAAAGGTAGTGGACAGGTTATTTCAATGGGAAATGGGTGGAGTTACGTTAAGATGTCAGTGTTGTTGAAATGGCTTATTGCCAATTCGCCATTTCGTCTAATTATCCCATTGACCAGACGCCACATCACCGTTTCGATGCAGTGCCATGTCACTGAATTGCCTAATCGCAATGTCGCTACGGCTCTGACATCGGGATGGGAAGTCTACATGGCCGAACTCACCGCATCGGGGACATTGTCTGCAGAGATGTTGGCACTCCACATCAACACTCTGGAATTGCGTGCCATCATCAATGCTGTCCGCACGTGGTCCTTGCATCTACAGGGGAAGGATGTAGCTGTTATGTCGGACAATACCACGGCTGTTGCATGTGTTCGACGGGAAGTGGGACCCACTCCCGCACCTTTCTGTCAGAGGTTTCCACCCTGTTTGATCTCTGCCAGGCTTTTCACATGACATTGCAACCCACGCACATAGCAAAAAAATTGAACTTGCTGGTGGACGAGCTATCGCGGATGGACAAAATACCGACGACGGAGTGGTAGTTGTCTCCCAAGATCCTTCATGCATTGGGGGAAACCATGGATCCGCCCGTTTGCTACTCACCACAACAAATAGTTACCACAGTGCATAATGTTTGTTACAATTCTTGATTTTAAACAGCTGCAGCTGGAGCTAAGCTACGGCAGTTTCCCTTCACGCTGTGCTTTTGCTCTATTTTGCCACAAGTTCCATCTTTAAACTGCTGCATAACCCTTATAATTTGGATAAATGGACGTGGTTAGGCTTAGACGAAAGATGAACATGTATATTTTCCAAGAAGGGTAATTAAAATAATTTATATTAATAGAAACTAAGCTACGTAAGTTTATAGATGGAACTTGTGGTAAAATGGTGCCAAATGCACAGTGCTACACTGTAGAAAAACTATCGTAGCTCAGCTCCTAATTGATATCAATCATTTTAATTACCCTTGTTGGAATTCGTCTAAGCCTAATTACGCCCATTTATCCGAATTAGAACGGATGGTGCAGCAGTTTAAAGATGGAACTTGTGTTAAAATAGAGGGAAAAGCCCAACACTACAACATAGGTAAATTGTCATAGCTTGGCTCCTAATTAATATAAAACGTTTTAATTACCCTTGTTGGAAAATATACATTTTCATCTTTCATCTAAGCCTAATCACGTCCATATTTCTAAATTAGAACGGGTATTGCAGCTGTTTAAAGTCAGGAATTGTAACATACATTATGTAACATTGTATGTAACATGCGTGAACGGCCTAAAATAACATGCATAATGAATTTCGGCAACAAGGATTAATTTTACAAAAAAATAGGAATAGAAGCTTTTTTTGAAGGAAATTTTATTCTAAACATAATTCGTAACCTGTTAATTTTCAATCGGATGAACGGTTTAGACGCTAGAAGCAAAACACCATTTTTTTCCCGCCATTATTGGACACCATCTTGAGTTCCCCAAGGGTGCCAAGGTGGTATCATTATGTTTTGGAGTAGGACATATTGTAGAACATCTCTGCACAAAAACATTTTGTGCAGACAGTTTTGTTTTAGGTTAGGCCAAAAATGAGCATTTGGCAACTGGACGGGGCGCCATAATTGTACCGACACGGAGTTATGTTAACTCCGGAATTACAGTAACAATGGATTCGTAATTTGCTTTAAAAGTTTCTGAAACATATTGTAGTAACACAGGGTTACCGTAACTCTGGATTTTTCTGAAATACAGACGCCTACAGGGGACCCGGAATTACTATAAATCCGGAAATGTACTTTACTTTAAAATTGCTTGCAAAAATCCGGAATTCCAGTAACACGGAATTACTGTAACTTGCTTTTTTGTGACTTTGTCCCGATATAGGGACACGGAATTGTTGTTACGGAAGCCGGAGTTACGGTAATTCCGTGTAACTGCAATTCCAGATTTTTGCAAGCAATTTTAAAGTAGCCTACGTTTCCGGATTTACGGTAATTCCGGGTCCCCTGTAGGCGTCGGTATTTCAGAAAAATCCAGAGTTAGGTATCTCCGTGTTACTACAATTCCGAATTGTTTTAGAAACTTTTAAAGCTAATTACGAATCTGGAGTTCCTGTAATTCCGGGTCCACACTGGGGTCAGTATTTAAGACAATTCCGGAGTTAACATAACTCCGTGTCGATACAATTCCGCGCCCCCAACTGGACTACAAGGTGAACGATAGTGCATGGCCTTCTCTGACGATAGAGAGGACAAACAGGTCCTCAGTGATTGCCGCCCATTATTTAGTGTGGAAGCGTATGTTGCCCTCTGCCTGCCGTGGGGCAAGGTGGCCTGATCGTTAGCACGGCCATCTCATGTGCCAGAAATCCCGGGTTCGAGTTCGGCCTCAGCCACCCCTGGCATTTTAGGGAAGAGAAGGGATGTCTCGTGCTCATGTCGATTGTGGCATGTAAAAGAACCTAGGAATTTCCTACGAGATTTACCTAGCAAAATTGTCCCTCTCTCCTTCTGGCGCTATGGCTACGGCTGGGTGCGCAGTAAAAGCTAAAGCCCTCTGCCTACCAGTGAAAGGGGGCAGGATTGGGTGAGGAGGGGTCATTGTTATCAACCCCTTCCTCCTTGTCCCAGTTGTTGGACAGCTGAACTCCTTGTCCCAGTTGCTTGTCCAGTTGGTCCTGATCGGACTTCGGACTTTCCTTGTTTCCCTTGTTCTTGGGACCTTTTCCCAGGAATCCCCCTCCTCGTCGACATCATTGCACGTGGTGGGGTTCCTTAAAGGCTGTGTTGGCAAAGGATTTACCCACATACCCTCCTTTCTGTTGTAATGGGGATCTTTCTTTGGCGCCTTCACCCGAAGTTCTGGTGGAATCTCCAGCAATGAGCCATTGAAGAAGAGATTGAAACCATGAATTGGTAACAATCTAAGCTTCCCAGGTTGTCAAGCATAATGTAGGGTGCCCCTTAAAAAACGTATCCCTCCTGTGGAGAATCAAGTTGGTAATCACCCTGGTTGCCCAGTCGATCCCATCCTTGCAGAATTCAGAGGCTTGTTTCACGAGAAGGATGCATTACTCCAAGATTTTCCCTTCTCTCTACTGTTCCGGCGTCTTGAGAACGACTTGAGTGCTACCGTGGAGGCAGAATAGACCAGGTCTGAGTTCACGGAGTTCAAGCATTGCAAATGTTCATCCAGTTCATACTGTTTTGTCATGATTTTAAAAAAAGTTGGTCTAGGAAGGCATGACATTCCATAGAAACATTTTTATAAAGAACTTTTGCTTCTTTGTAAGTTTCATACATGTTAGTCTTTAGAGCCTTGATGTTGCTAGGGCCAAAGAAGAACTCCTTCTTGTTGTCATCATGTCTAGATAGTGGAGCTCCTACTTTCAGGGTCTTCCCCTCTCCTGAAGGGTGTCACCCCTCTCAAGAAGTTTTCGGAACATCACTGCCAACTGTGGGAGCACGCTTCAGGTTCTTCACTGTTCATCTTGATTGGATGGAGTAAGTGGTATTTGGCGGGTCGTCATCCTTATCAGAATTTGCCGTCGGCCTCTCGTTTCAGAATTTACCCGGAAGGTAGAAAATGTCAGCAGTCCAATCTTTTCAAGATGTAAGATGCATGGACAGTTTTGTCCAAAATTTGCTCTTCGGAATCACCTTCCTCCGACAATGAAGTAACTGACGAATTGCTACTGTAACAAACGGGGCTTCTCCGGCATGCCGCGATGTTTTTTGAGGTTGCTCCATCTTCCCGAGTAAGCCTTGGAGAAGGAAGCTGCCTGCGAGGGTCCTCTCCTTTGATGGACGACCTGCTACAAAATCTCTTAGACGGTGAATGGATCCTCGACCTGCCATTCCTACTCCAGGACTTGCGAATGTCAACTGGCGACCGGCAACTCCTAAAAGGCGACTGCCGATTTGGTGACCTCTTCCTAGTGGGCGACCGCTGTTTATCCCGCAGAGAACGTCTTCTCTGAGGAGACCGTTGGTAGACGGGTGACCGATGATCTCGAGGTAAACGATACCCATATGGGGACCAATGACTCGCAAGCGATCTCCTATATCCCGGCGACCAACGACCTGGTGACGACCGATGACGACCATGTGGCGACTCCCTGATGCATCCCGATCCCGCCGGAGGTCTTTTTATGTTGATATATCATTCACAGGAAGGTTTGGAATGCTGTATCAACTCTCAAGACGATCCTGTGCTAAAAATCTCCTCTCCCAATATGTCCTTCAGGAATAGAATCACTGACTGCCACGAAGGCAATACAGTGCAGTCAGGGCTCCCCATCCGTCGCCTGGAATGGAGGGCCTAGACTCTTCTGGAACAAAACCATCATCTTGAGTGCTTGATAACTGCATTTCGTAAAGGAAAATGTTCGGATTAAACAGAGACGATTCCCTAACGGCCTGATGAGAAATAACACTTTCCACTTTCGACATATTTGAAAGAGGCTTGGGACCTGGTGCCATTGTCCTTATTGACCCCGGCTCTGGATTTATCCAACACTGCAATGGCGCGAGACACGTTATACACTACTCTCAATGTCCGATTGCGATGGAATGGAAGCAATTTTCGGCTACATCCTGCTGAACAATGATTCAAGGCATGCATGAAAGGCTGTCAGGGAAGATTTGTTATTCTGGATGCGAGATACATGGCTTGAAGCATCGGATACGTTCGGGGAACTAGCTTCAGACAATGGCGTACCGTCCTTGTCGAGCAGAAAATCCTTGTCAGGCACTAATCCTTCATTGATAAGACGGGCATCCAAAGAACTGAATTTCGCTCCACGTTCCTTCTGATGTAGTCTTTAGTTGCGTGGTTATTTTGTAATCACAGGGTGCGCACGGACTTGTGGCAAGTTCTCCTTGATCGGACTTCAGCTAGGTATTAAGGAAACCGTCAACATCAGCCTCGGAGTGTGAACGGCAAACGTCACACCTTACCTCCACGAAATCACACGGAGAAAGCATTTTCGACAATATCCGTGACAATTGCCTGGTGTAATATGATGGCCACACACACCGTTCTGCACTTCCTTCTTTTTTCCCATGATGAAAGCCACCACGGGTTGCAATCGAAGCACAAAACCACACACAGCCACAGCATCCACGGGACCAGGTTTGCCAGGGAATCTATTGTTCCTATAAGAGAGTTGAGGTCCGTTATTGTGTATAATTGAAGGTAGAGGAACCCTCGAATAACCGCGAGGAGCCCAGTGATCCTGTCTGGAGAAGGAATCACAGTCGCCTGAGCCAAGTCGAAGAAGACGCCGAGGAACACAAAACACTCGAGATGGGACTAGACGTGACTTTGGAAAATTGACACCTAAACCAAGGTGCTGAAGAAGGCGTATGGTGAAGTCCTGGTTTCTTAGTAGCATTACCTTGTCGCTCTTATTTGATGTTGGTGCAGGGACGCTAGGAACAGTTTTAGGATCGTTGCGAAAATGCGGGGCGCCGCGTTGAGAGCAAAGGGGAGGCAGACGTACTTGTAGACCGTGCTGTCGTAAATAAATCGGAAGAGGTGCCGAACAAACGCATGAAATGGGATGTGAAGATAGGCATCTGCAAGATCGTCCAGTCTGCTAGTAACAGTGAATGTCGAATGGACTCCATTGTTTTCATTTGAAAATGGCTGCTGTGAATGAATTTATTCAATGGTCAGAGATTGAAGATCAGCCTGAAATTCCCCGTCATCTTGGGGCAGCAAAAGATGCGACTGTAAAGTCCTGGCCGGTCTGGGTTGGGACTGGGCCTGGTAGCTGCTTTCATTAGGAGGCTGGTGATTTCTGCCAAAAGAAGGAGGCACCTGTGGCCTCAGACCAAGGAGGAGACGTTAAGGGGAGGATCTGTGGAGAACGACGGCGAAATCAATGACTGATGATTGATAAAACGGCCGGGCAAGAAGTTAAGGTTCGCCAGGCAGGTAAAAAATGGTGCAAGCGACCACCCCGACTGGAAGGGTCGCGGAATGACTGTCAACGACTAAGACGGGCTCGTGGCCTGGTACCCGGGGAAGCGTATCATCCTCGTCGATCGGGAGTGGCGCTGCAACCTAGGGACCGGCCCCGTCTACGACTGTTATTACGCAAGCCTGCCTGTTCACGACGTGTAGGAGACGAGGCCCGAAGGTCGTGGCTCGCTGTTGGTGGTAGTAGCGTCTTCTTTGGTGTCACTAGGAAAAGGGCGCCCAGAGGCACGAGGTTGTCGGGAGTGTTTCGGCCCAACGGGTTTTGGTTTACGGGAGTTATCTAGATGTGGTGCGAGTTTGGGAATCAGGCCCCTGAACAGTGTGTCTGATTCATGTATCGGCAGGTTGCGTAGCACATGGCGAGCGGAGTCGCTGAGATTTGGTGCCGCGTTGAGAGCCACTTCTCACAGAAGCAGCGCCGAGTTGAAGAGTGCCCTGGTGAGCCAGTTCATTGAGTGGTAAGTCGCGAAGCAAGCCTTCCAGAATACTTGACTAATAAGGAAGGCCTGATTCCTGGTCTCAAGTGGTGGTGGCTCAGCAGAGAGTTTCTCGCACAAGGCATTGGCTGCTGTATTCAGAATATCCGCTTGAGACGCCGCTCGAAGTCTTAGGCACAAGAGGAGGTCGTTGTCACGGAGTACTGAAACTGGGACCGAGACCCTGCTAGGAAGAAAAAGAAAGGTTCCTAAGCCCATCTTCAGGTCCCCATTAATAAATTTGGTCTGTGGGTGCGTGTCAAAATTTTTGGGATTAGAGGTCACATCGCTCGTTGGGCGGAAGAAAGAAGTTTCTCGTCCTGATCGTGGAGGTGGGGGATCCTTGTCGAGTTCCAAAGGATCACTGTTGCCTACTAGGAAACCGCCAGTACGAAGCAAAGTTGTGAGGAGAGTTGTGGACTGGCGTAGGGCCACTTGCTGGCGAGGAAGTTGGTCGCGGAGTCCAAAGCCAAAGCCCGTGGATAAGCCATGATTCTTGCTGGGCTCGGACGCCAGGGATGAGGGCTTGTACATGGAGGTCCACAAAAAACTGACGACCCAACATTTTCTTAAGTCCAACTTTTCTAGTTAGTACTCCTCAGAACCAGGAGAGGACAGAAATCTTCCCGTCTCATTAGATTTGATTTCTGTCTTATCCTGGTTTTGAGGGGCACTAACTAGAAAGGTTGGACTTAAAAATGTTGGGTCATCAGTTTTTGTGGATCACCCTGCATAGAGCTTGGGCACCAGGGATGAGGGCTTGTATAGGAAACAGTCGGGAATAATATCCTCGACAGTCTTCAGTAGGTCTCACAGAAGGAGCTCGGACGGATCGGGGTCGTCCACGAAGGTTGAGTCAAAATGAGCATGACATCAAGGAGGATCGTCAGAGGCAACCGATCGTTGAGCTTGGTCCCCGGCCACGGATTCAAAATTGGCCGGCGGAACTGGGCTTGATGGCCATGACGGCTGAACCGGCTGAAAAGCCGAAATCGAATCCACTTCTCGAAATGGTCCCGGAGTATCCCAAAGGGACAATTTCGGCTTCTTTGCAGTAGAGGCAACCCAGTTCTGTGAGTATTGAGTAGGCGTAGGCAGTTGAGGCATTAGAAGTATTTTGCACTTGAAAGATTGAAGTGCTGACTCCATAAGTTCATGGACTCTTTGCTTGGAAAGTGATTTGGCGGGATGGTCGGCGATTAAGGACTACGAGGTAATCACTCGAGGTAATTAAGATTCTGTGGTGAGGGTTGATTTCAACTTGCTTGTCTTGGTTGACTTACTTTTAAACCTTTCGTGATGGAACGAAAGGGAGATTCAAGACGGCATCGTAGACGGGTCGAGGAAGTATGAGGGTCTTGTTCGTTGACGTTGTCAGCCTTTCGTGGTAGAGCGAAAGAAAGATCCAAAGGCGACCTTGATGACGGGTGGAGGCTGCAAGAGGGTCTTGCTAGTCTTCTTGGCCTCATTAAGTTTTCGTGGTGGAATGAAAGGGAGATTCAATGCGGCCTTGATAAAAAGAGGAGGCCGCATGAAAGGTCTTATTTGCTTTCGGTGACTTTTTGTGGTAGAACGAAAGGAAGATCCAAGGCGACCCTGATGATGGATAAAGGCCGGATGAGGGTCTTGTTTGTCTTTGTTGACTTCCTTTAACCTTTCACGACGGAATGAAAGGGCGATTCAAGGTGGCCATGGTGGAAAGTCAAGGCCGCATGAAGGTCTTACTTGTTTTCGTTGACTTTCTTTCAGCCTTTCGTGATGGAACGAAACGGAGATACAAGATGGCCATGATGACAGGTGGAGACTGCGTGAAGGTCCTGCTTGTTTTTGGTGACTGTGCCGTAAGCCTTTCGTGGTAGAATGAAAGGGAGATCCAAGGCAGCCATGATGATGGGTACAGGCCGCATGAGGGTCTTGTTTGTATGTCTTGACTTCCTTTAACCGTTCATTATGGGACAAAAGGGAGATTCAAGATCGAGGCCGCATGAAGGAGTCACTTGCTTTCAGTCTTTCGAGATCCATGGCGACCATAATAGTGGGGTGGGGCCGCATGATGGTCTTGCTTGTTCTCGTTAACATGCTCATGACGGAACGAAACGGAGATCCAAAGTGGCCACATTCAGAGGAGAGACCGCATGATGGTCTTGCCTGTTTTTGATGACTTGCTCTCATGAGGGTGAAAATTTTTTTCGTTGATTAGTTTTCTGCCATTTGTGATGGAACAAAAAGGAGATTCTTGCAGGGCAAAATGATACGATGAAGCCGTATGAGGGCCTTGTAACTTTTTGTTGACACGCTTTCAGCCATTCAAGGTGGAACGAAAGGAGATCCTGGCCGACTATAATGACGAGATGAGGCTGCACGAGGGTCTTGCTTGTTTTAATTGACTTGCTTTCAGCTTTTCATGATAGAATAAAATGGAGATCCAAACTGGTCAGGACGAGATGAGGCCACATAAGGGTCTTGAGCAGGGAACGAAAGACTGATGACTTTATCAGGTTGAGCGGCAGATGGGCTGGCGGGAGACTTCTTTTGGAGACTTCTTGGAGCGCCCTTGAGCCTCGTCATGGATGCTGCGACGATTCTACTGACGACGAGGAGAAGAGCAGGGTCTTCAGCCGACGAAAGGCTCAGATGAGGGTGAAAGGTTCTTCCAAGATGTGGTGAAAGAATGCGGTAAAACGAAAGCGTACCCACACAGTGGATTGCTGGAGAAAATGACGGCAACGTTTCGTGCCTTGGCACTTTTGTTGAGAGAAGTGCATCCGTGTATGCTAGGGATGGTTCGGTTTCATTTTTTTGACTTCGGTTCCGGTTTCGGTTTTCATGCCCACAAAACTGTGGTTTCGGTTTGGGTATCGGTTTTTGACACCATCCCCGAACCAGATATTTCTAGTTTTTTTCTTGTAACAGTAGTATTACTAGCTTCTAACTCACTCCTGCTTTCACTTTCAGCAGCGTCATAGACCAGGGGTATGGCTGTGGCACCATTTTCCTCTACCATTTTCAGCTGAATGACTAGGAGCTTTGCTGTCCTTTATGCGTAGAAAATGAAGATTCTCCCAGAGAACTTGTTCTCGCCAGAAGAATCTAAGTTCTGTGAGTGGAATCTGACGAAACTGTTTACAGAATGGGATGCCTTCCTTTGACCGCGGCACGTTTTATCTTACTAATTTCCATCAAATTTTACTCTAATTTATGCAATCTTACGTTACTTCTGGTCGCGTCCACGCTATCCTCCTTCCCTAATACCTCACTGTCGTTTTTTGCGGCTGGCTGGTACTGCCAGTGCCAGGGAGGCAGGCGGGAAATTAACTGTAACAGTTTCGTCAGATTCCACTCAGAGAACTTAGATTCTCCTGGCGAGAACAAGTTCTCTGGGAGAATCTTCATTTCTCCTTCGCAGAATCCTCCTCACTGTGTTAACAGAATGGGATAGATTAAGAAGATGTGGAGCTGCCAGCCTTACCTGTTAATTAATCTGGTTCCTCTCCTGCAACCCCTTGAAGCAGAGCACCCGCTAGGCTTGGTAGCACCTCCCTGTTGTAATTCGCCATCTCCATAATTTGTGACGCAGATGCGCTGCAGGCCCTTGCCGATGATGCCACCGCAACTCGCACCGAAAGCGCCTTAAATTGTTTAGTCTCTATCCCAGAAGCGTGGAGCACAGCACAAATCCACCTTGCCACCCTCGGCGTTCCAATAGGCTTGTGTGGCTTTACATACGACATGAGGAGTTGAGTAGGCCTGGTGCCCGAGGCCAGCGCTTGTTGGTCCCTTATCGGCGCTGTACGCCGAATGTAAGAAGCCACATACCATATTGCGTCTAGTGTCTTGTCAGTGGTGCGCTCATGCGGAGCACTAAAAGGGCGCCCCACTCCTGAATGTTTTGTGGTCGCGGACCACGAAGACGGCCTCATCCGCCCCAAAATCACACCATTCTAGGCTTAATTTCGCCAGTTCGTTAGCCCTGCTACCAGCGCAAATAGCCAGCAGCATCACCACTTTATATGTCAGCTGTCTGAGGGTTAGGTCCTTAGGCGGATGCAGCGTCTTCAGGTACCTCGCTACGATCCCTAGGTCCCAGATTGCCACGTATCTGGTGTCGGTGGTCTCCTGCGAAATTGGCCCTCAACAAAACGCTTCATCACCGGTCGTTGTGCAACCGTTACCAGTCTGGCTTACCACCTGGAATTTTGCAATTTCTGCAAGGTAACCCACTATAGTGCGATATTTTGTAGACTCTCTTGGAAAAGCTCAGCTAAAAGGTTCATGCATACCACCGTCGACGCTGTCCAAGGGTCGCAGCCTTGTTGTACACACCAGCGTTCCCATCGTTTCCAGTTATAGGAGTACACTTTTCTCGTTGCATCCACAACATCCGATTGCAGGATTTTCCTCGCCATTGTAGATAACTCCATCTCCGGCCACTGACCCCTCTGGTCCGCCCTGACTCGATCCGAGTCAATAGCGTTCAGTACAGTCAAACCCTGGTTCGGCCTAACTCCACACACTTCTCCATTCCCACACTGCGTCGTCGTAACTTTCCGACGCTCCTCGTCCCCCGCTGGGGGTTGTGCCCTCAAGAAATCATAATGTCCGTAACACAAAACATCGCCAGCTCCTGCACTGCTAGGTGTGGCGGTCCTAACTCGCAGCCTACTGCCACCTGTCACCTTGTCGGGACCACGAGCGCCATCCCTGACCATGCCGAAATGCCCCACTTCGACGGGTGTTGGGCACGCCTCGCCTCAGCTGCGTCACAGCGTCTTCTGAAAATGCGTATCGTTAACGGTCATGCCTCACCCCGTCATAATAATGCTTGAATTTGTAACGTCGCTGCATCGACTATTGTCTGAGAAATCTGGGCCTGCCACGTGCTTGAGTAATCAACTGGTTTCATTCCGCAGAATTGTAACACCCGTAGCAGTGGGAGCAGCGCTCCAAACATCTCCGTCTCAATCGACACTAAGCCGCTATCGATAGTAGTTAGGAGTGGATGCCTTTCACATAGACATAGCAATAACGGTGCTTTTGGCGGCACAAACTCTCTCTGTACTATGTCATACACAATATACCGATCCGCAATTGACGTTCTTTCACCAGGTGCCAATCTAATATTTTTATTTCTATTCCACCACGCCAGGACGGGCTTGTCTAATTTCCAAACAGGCGTCTTCGCCTTAATAGCCTCCGGCCATAATGATTCATCCTACTTGTTCGCAACTAACACTTCACCGGTGCATTCACCATCATTACTGGTTTCGAGATGGCGGAGATGGCGGAACTCCCGATCACCCAAAGGTGCGACAGAATCCGCCAAATCTCGCCAAAATAATCTTCGCCACCCCATGCTTCTAAATTACTGACCATCTCTCTACGGCGCGGCCATTCCGCCGAACGTTTTACGCCACGACTCGCACTCCGCGAATCATCCACTACATTATCGCTTAACCATATGTCACCGCTCGTAACGGTCTCTCTCGCTCGACCACTTTCTGCCGCTTATGCTAGTGCTAATTGCATTTCACGCCCCAATAAACCAGCAATGCATTCATTGTCTCTACAAGACTTTCCCACGGAATCACTGGCTCGCCCGCCATCCGAGTCATATTTGATTTTCCGGCACCGCCATCTTTGCTTTTCTCTACTATAGGCTTACTTACAATCGGGCGGTCCGCCATTTTATCACCTTCTGCTCCCAAATCGTGCTGGTAATCCACTCTCAGCGTCTTGGGTAACTTATCTTTTGGCATTCTTCCAGGATATTGTCCCATACGCTGCTAGCACACGTATACACACTCACGATGTCGAAAAATAATTGTGGGACGTGCTAATCCACACGACCATCCGTGCCGCAACAAAAAAGGACAGTGAGGTATTAGGGAAGGAGGATAGCATGGACGCGACCGGAAGTGACGTAAGAGTGCATAAATTAGAGTAAAATTTGATGCAAATTAGTAAGATAAAACGTGCCGCGGTCAAAGGAAGGTATTCCATTCTGTTACACAGTGAGGAGGATTCTGCAAAGGAGAAATGATAATTATTAAAAAAATTTAAAACAACAAATCAATTTTTGATTTTTCGACCACCATACGAAAAACCGACAAAATCCGAATCGGTTTCGGTTACCGACTCATCCCTAGTGTATGCGACCAATCCCTAGTGTATGGTTACCGAGCTGGCCGGCTACAAACAACTTTAAAACTTCTAGGGAAAACCAGCATTCGAGGAATTGAATGCCAAAATTTACATGTAGGTTATTCCCTTATACTGCTTCTAGTCACTCGATCACCAAGTCCCAAGCACAAGTTGCACGTTGTGCAAGCGATAACTAAAAAAAAAATTTTTTACTATACCCTGCACCTGGATTGTTTTCGGGCAAGATTACCAAGTTGGAAGATATAAGTTGCGACACTGCAATTACTGCCTTTCCATTTTTATATAAACTGCAACTGAAGAAAATTTGTACGAGTTGTGTTATAGGCTTAATAATGCTCGCATTTAGATTGACCCCCCCCCCAAAAAAAAAATCATATGCAAACACGCCCTGCAGAAAACTCACTTTTTAGAAAATCATTTCGCAGAAGTAGCAGGAACTTTCTGCACAGGGGTTTATGTGTGTTAAGATAAACTGTTCATTCATAATGTTTGCCTAACCACCAACCCTTTATGACATTGGTCACTAAACATGACATTGGTCACTAAATACAACGAAGGTTTAGCAAGAGCAGGTGTCGGCATATTTGTACTTCCTGACTAAATCCATGTAAACTATCACTAATGATATAATACAAGGTTGGAGCTATGCAGGGTGATGCCTGTCTGGCTGTGATAGAGCGGATCAGCATAACAAATTCTTCAACTTAACAGGTTAAGAAATCATCTAACATTCCAGGGGTGCATTCTTACTGGACAAAATTTCCCACAAAATTTTCCTACAGAGTTTTCAAATTTCCACAACCTTTCACTATGTATGCAAGCCACATTTTAGTGAATTTCCTGAGTTTTCTGAAATGTCCCGCAAATCTCGTTCTAGCGTTCTAGCATATTCTGCACACCTGCACTATTCTACACAAGAAATGTTTGATAAGTCGAGTAAACTATCTAAAGAAATACGGATGCACTGAACATGATCGGACGACCTACAAACCACTGAGACAGCAAAGGTTTGTGGTTCAAAGAACAGTACTGTATAGGAGACAAGCACTTCCAACAGCGCAGCACCTGCCTAATTTTGTAATAATTTAAAATAATCTTCTAGTTCAAAACTTGCTCATAATTTTATTCTGAATGTAGAATGTTACCCTGTGCTGTTGCAAAATAAACCCACAAAGTATTTATCAAATAACACAGATTGTCAACTTTCAATGCACGAAAGTGAAATCATCCACTAAGACTGCAACAATGTTGACAAAGACAATGTTGTTCAAGGGCAAGTAAATTCTATATAACAAGATTTTTTTTTCAATTACAAACCTCTGTAGTGTTACTATACCTAGCTATCACTTTTGTAATATTAAATAATTGTCCGTTTGCTTTCAACTGCATCTTCCCACAAGCAAAAGCAGGCAATACATCAACCAATCATACAATTAATGATTAGGCCAACTTGTAGAGAATAAAGACCGTTAGAAATCATAAGCAAATATCAACATGCAGATAGTTACAAAATCCATTATCAACATACATTTCCAGCACCACAACTACAAACATGGTTCTGAATAAAAAAAAAGGCAATACAATAATGACCTACCAGTCCTTTTTCAGCACATGCAATTCACTGAAATAAATTTGTATAAATGGTGTACTGACAGTTATCCCAACATAAGTTTTTTTTTTTTTTTTTTTGCAACTAGGGTTAAGTATCCTGTTGGCTTTCTGTGACAATGATCAATAATGAACCGTTCTCAACAGAATTACTAGGCACATCTGCAGCTTCTATATGACTGTCGAGTGCTTTCTGCAGTTCGGAATCCAAAGCCAGAGGCGAAGTCTCTCGGTCACTACTTCCACTCTTTGGAGTCGAAAAAAGGAGATCAGGAGAAATTCGTTCGTTGCTGTCAGGTTTCTCGTCTTCCTTTTCACTCTTTTCAGTATCCATTTTTTCAGCATCCATTTTTTCAGTATCCATTTTTTCGTTTGTATCAGTTTTACTTGGCGACTGCGTGTTGACAAGGTAAGTCTTGCGATACATTCCTGACCTAGTGACCAAAGTAGTTATGTCATCGGAGGCTGCGTTTGGCTTGCTAGCTGGCTGCCTTGGAGTGTGCCGTGTTGATACACCATACGTACATGAAGAGGATGCAATAACTGGCGACACATTTTTGGAAGCAGCTTCGGCAACATTGATACTATTTTTTGAGACTTTTGGAGCCACCCGAACTGACAGAGACGAATTTAAGTTTGATTTTTGATCTACAGCTTTTGTGGGAGTGGCTAGGATGGAAACAGTTGGCAATGTCTTTGTGAGCTTGATTGTCAACGATGGTTGCATCGATGGCTTTTTTATCCACTCCGCAAGCTCTGGTTTCTTCATACTGACCGGGAAAGCCACATTTTCACTTCTGTCTTGAACTTGCTCAGAAGGAAGATCAACAACCAATTTATCAATGGCTGCTTGTGAAGACTTTCCCTGCAAATGAACTCGTTGAATGTGGTTTCGGCATTCGGATCTGCTGTATGCTTGGTACTCGCAATATTTACATTTGAATCGGTTCCAACCAACATGTATGGCGGCATGACGACGCAAATTAGACAACGTAGAAAATCGACGGTTACACTTCAAACATTGTAAATGCCGTGTACTTATAATGCCTGACATCATTTTCTCAACAACTGTCAAAGCCGGTTTACTTACTGGGCTATCTGCTTTCTGTGCAATTCGGGAGTAACCAATAGCAGAACTGTCAACAAAGTCGTCTTCTTCTTTTTTCTTCACACTTCTCTTTGGTCGTTCACTCGTATCTTCAGAATGTGCGACGTCATTGCTGCTTTTCTCAATCTTTGTGTTAGGAGCAACCTTTGAGGTTTGGCTACTACTAGCATTTAGACTGCTACGTTCTGTTGGCTGTTTAGGCCTATGTGTAATTTGATTGGTGCAGAATTTCTGATGATTAGACACGGATGATTTTCTGTCGAAACGTCTTTTACATTTCTTACATACATAGAACTCAATTTTCGTTTTAGCATCCTTTAAATCCCGTTGACGTTGAACAGGAGCTACTTTCTTCTTTGGAGAAGTATCCGTTTTAGCAGCTGCAGTTTTAGCACTTACCTTTTTGACACCATTAGTCAAAGCATTTGTAATATTTTTCCGAAATGCCCTTTTACGCACTACTTCACGCAGCTTGTTAATTTGTTCTTTCGTTTTCTTATGAACAGAGGCCAAATGTCTTGTTACTCCCCATACCTGAACAAATAAAGTTTTGCAAAATGGACAGGGGTAATACAAACGCTTGTCAGTATGGATGTTCTTCATATGAAAATAGAGTGTCTTGACAGTCGTATACTGAGTTTTGCAAAGGTGGCAATTTAAAGTATTCACATTGCAGTCACCTCTTTCCTTTAGCCGAGCCACCAAAGACTTTGTGTTATCACTATAGTAGCGTTGGCGCTGTTTTGGGTGAAAGCCAATATTTTCCACATGTACTACAGCAATTCTGGATGCGTCTATCTTCTCCCGAGCTTCTCCTATTGTCATCATTGGTTCATCATCATCATTGTCATCTTCTTGCTCTTGGTTGTTCTTTAAGAGATCCGATGCTTGTGAAACACGTTTCATTGACTGAAACACAGCATTTGGATTGCTGTCAATTGGCTTCAAACTAACTACAGACTTCTTTATATTAGGAAGATTACGTAGTTTTAAGTTATTAGCACATTTTGTGTAAAATGCTGCCGCACTAGTACTGCTTTTGGCATTACAGTCCTTGGTGTGCCAAGTTTCAGTATCATCGTCTGCATGTTTACAACTGTCGGTCTTTTCCACAGCTTGATATATTCTAGAGGTACAAATGCCAAGTTTTGGCAACTCCATGCCCTCTTCCAAACCTGTTGGAGGAATACCAATATCTTGATCAACAAAATCATCATCTTCATCATCAATATCACCATTTTCTACAACTCTTTCTTTGGGACTTTCTGGGTGAACAACAACTACTTCGTGAGGAGCATCTGCCGCTGAGAAGAGGGACATATTCTCGCATAAATGCTTTCGACAGAATTCTCTTTTATGGTACAGGAAGTTAGCCAGACTTCGAAATAAACTTCTGCATACACGGCATTCGTAGACTAGCTCGCACTCGTTGAATAGTAAATCACGTACCTATGGGAGAGAAAATATTAAAAAATATAGACTTTATCAAATGAGGGGCATAAAGGTGGGCCATATGGCCTGATACTGGAGTGTCCATGTTAACATCACCTCATGTTCCATTTTTCTTTCTTAGTCCCAACCCCACGCGACCAGATGCGGAACAAGTGATTGTAATTATTTTCATGAAAAAACTTACATTAAAATATATGTTTGTACCCAACAAATCCAACAAACGATGGAGATTCTTACTATGAAAGTATACATTACGATCGTGAACTACTCATTCGTTACGTCAAAATTATGAATTTACAAGGACCGTCACATCTAGTCAACAAAGACTTCAAGAGCTAGGCTCTGGAAGCATTGGAATGAACAGCAATACCATTACAGAGAGCTACAGCAAGCGCCAAATTTCAAAACCACAAACGATGATGTAGTAGTGAAAAAACGAATTACGCCTGAAGAAGACAGATGATCACAGTCCTACCATCGACTTATTATACGCTGTCGAAAATTTGCTAGATATTGTGTAAACGAATATTTAACTTTTTGAAAATGAATGTGATATGTAACGAACGAGTAGTTCCCAATCGTACCCAATAAATGTGTGTGAAAAATATCACTCCTGCCTGTGGTTGATCCAACCAAACCCAGTTGAAAAGACTTTCAGGCGAGGAAGGCGTTTAGCGTACTGAAGCCAAGGACAATTGGGCCTTCCGACTCCGTGCTAGGTTTAGCACTGGCCGGCCAGATAATGCCTCTTAGTATGGTTTTGTAAAATAAGATTCTTGCAATGTAGAATCTACTGACTTGGAATCAAGAAGCAAAATAAGCAGCTCATCTCCCAGACCGCATGTCACAAGAGGTAGAATACAAAACTAAAGTTACAACATGAACACTCCCAAGCCCTACGGACGCATATGCATTTATAAGAACTCCTGGTTACAACAAAAAGAATACACTGTAGAAATCTTTCATGACGTTTCAACCAACAGAGTAAAGCATGATAAGCCAATTTTCATTCACATGAGCACTCAATGCGAGGGTGACAACTGAAATTATTGTGCAGTCTTTGGATACAAATGTGATTTGTCATTCCCCAGCCTGAAGGGTAAATCTGTTTTTATGCCTCAAGTACCTACCAAAAATAAATGTGGCATTATTATCTGCTTTAAGATGAAATTACTAGACAAAGTTTAAAATCCCTTCTTCCTCTCAACCAGCGTACCCAACGACAGCTGGATCTGGGCAGTCGCGGTGCAGCACATGCAGTGAGCAGACGAAAACGACGAAATGTAACCAGTGGACTAATTTTTCCTTGATCGTGCCTGATGAAGCCTAGTGATATAAATTCGAAAATTTGCAAAATACAGCCAGTATCCTGATTTTGAAAGTGAGCGTGATGAATGATTTCAGAATTCTAGGTGATTCTAGTGAGTTTCAAAAGTAATTCCAGTAGGCCTAATGGTTATTTTTTGAAATACTACCTTGCAGAATAAACGATTTTTCTAATTTATGCATTTATGGAGTTTTAAAATTTTCTTTTATTCCCAGTACTATTGCAGAAAAGGGTATTGTATAGCCCTTATAAATCTGAGGGTAACGCCGCAAACTGTTTGTAGCTTATACGGTTCCAGAGATATCTCTATTTGTGCTTAATTCTCTACTGCTAAATTCAAGTCGCCAACTGCTGATTTTTATATGCCAAGTGGTTAATAGCGACCAACACTGGAGAGGGTTGGTGGATGGCAAGCAGTTGCCATCATTGCCTGTCAGATTAATTGGCGGGATCCCTGCAGTTGCCTTGATTCTTCTGATGTGCGGAGTGGTCCGCACATGGAAATATGGAGGGAATATGAGACAGCCGCTTGGGTGGTCATGTCTCTCAGGAAGTGTGATATCTCGCATTTCCAGGAGGCAGCTTGAAGGATTTCTTCTAATGATATTTTGTTGTAGGCAGCCCAGGATGTGGAGAGGGTTATTATCTTGTGGGTTGTCTTCCTAAAGTTGTCTGAGGCTGAGGATTCATCCGAGTTCTTGTAGGCAAAAATCCAGGATGCGAGCATGGCTGGAGTCGTCTGTCCTGTACTGGACAGGAAAGTCTGTGCATCCTTTTCTGCACTTCAGATCCGTTTGATGAGCTCCATAAGATGGGCTAGAGATGGAGCCAAGGGACCAGATTGGCTTCAACAGCACCAAAGATTGTACTTAATCTACTTGCTTTCGCAGATCTTGCGTGTATTCACTCAGAGGCAGCCGGCGATGCGATTGGCAACTTGCTCTGAAAGGACATCCACCTGGAGTAGCTGAAGGATACAGACAGGCGTTAAGTTTTAGGACCTGTAGCACTTGGTGTATAATCCTTCCTTTCTTCTGGTTGAACAGAATCTCATCCATGTGTAGCTCCATGCGGTAGTTGATCAGAAGCTCCAACAGTGGAACTGTTGTGCTGGCCAATCCAGGGCAATGAAAATAAACGTTCCTTCCATCTTTGAGAGCTTCTCCAGAATGAGTAAAGAGGACATAAAGAGGAAGATGTAGGCGAACATCTTGGTCCATGAGGATGTTAGAGCATCCTTCACCTACGCTTGATGGTTTGGAAAAGGAAGGGGCTCATATAGTTCAGAAGCCGATGGTTCGAGCTTGTGGCAAAGAGTTCTATCGTCAGAGTCCTCCTGAGGCCGAAAATCCTCTTGCACACAGAAGTCTTCAGGGTTCATTCTGTTGATGGTACTTTGCTTTGTCTGACAACTGGTGTTCCAACATACTCCGGTTTCCGGGAACGTGAAGAGAAGTTATTTTTATCTCCAGCTGTACGGGCAGTAGGAAGATGAGGTCCAATTGGTGGTAGATTCCTTGAATGTGAGCCTCCATTTCAAGCAGACAACAGCCTTGGTGTTGATAAAATGCAGTTGGATGGTCTTCCCTTTCAGACAGTCTTGAAAGCATAGCATAGCAGGATAGACAGCACGCATTTCCAGGATATTGATATGAAGCTTGCATTACTCTTGGATTCAAATTCCTGCACCTGTTGAGGAGTGGTTGTGGGCTCCCCCTCCAGAAGTCGAGGCATCTGAGAGGAATTAATTTTGCTTGTAGGTTTCGAAGGGGCCCGGCGGCCGCCTTGTCAGACCTTCGCCGAAATGTCTGAAGACCCAATTTACCCGACCAGGACGAGGAGGCAGTGGTTCTTTATCCAGTTCGAGTGGTTCGTCTTTATCAAGAAGTTGGCCTCCGTTGCGTAAAAGGTGGTGAGTTGAGTGGTAGATTGTCCGATCATAGCTCATTGTTTGAGAATTCGGTCACTTTGACAGTAACCATAGCTGCAGTTATTCAGAAGTTCGGCGTCGGTGGGGGAAGGCTTATAAAGGAAGCAATCGGGAATGGTCTCTACGACCGTCTTTAGAAGCTCCGAAAGAGGCATGGCTGAAGGGTCATCGTCGTTGTCTTGTGGCTCATAATCAAAATGTGCATGTCTAGAATCCATGTCAGCTTCAGAAGATTGGGGAGTGCAGCGGATCGAGGTCGGAACTCCACCGAAGCGGTGTCGAGGTTGCTGTCACCGTCGGTAAGGGTCGAGCGGGAAGGCGGCTTGGACGAGGGAGTTGCCCGTGGCCGGGATAGAAGGAGGCGTGGTGGGTCGACGCAAGGCAGGGTTCGCATCAGACGATGCCTCGGTCAAGTTGGAAATGCAGTGATGGTTAGATGGGCCGGCCGCAGAAGAGAAACGACATTTCCAGGAGGAGACTTAGGACGATGTAATCCATTCCTGTGTATATGAATTGCCATGAGAGAAAGCAGGCGGGTTAGGGCGAGATTTGTAGTGGGAAGTCCCATATTGCGCTGCCCACGAGGACGTCGATTTGACAGGGCGAAAGCGGTAAATCCTGATGAGGGGCCGCTGATGGGCTGTGAGAGTGTTGATACGAATGACCAGAGAGGTCAAAAGGAGCTTCCGCTGATGAGGACAGGGATTTCGACGTGTGCAACTTGGATTTCTTCTTCTTTGCTTTCTTGGTGTGGCCGAGGGCAGACCTAGAAGGTTGACCGCAGGGGACTGGCAAAACCAAAAGCGGAGGCGAAGGAGGAAGCGAAGAGACCAACGCCGTGGGCGGTGGAGGTGACGGCGACAGGCTGACAACAATGTCCAGGCCGACAGGCGGAGGACTTGCGGGCGAAGGAGAAACCATCCTTGGAGAGGAATTCTTCGATGTGGTCCTGGACCGAGCCAGGAGCAAAGATAATCTTCGGGGGGGG
>JAHWFP010164266.1:2165-23109 GCA_023313725.1 Lithobius niger
TTCCGGTGCTTACATGGTAAATTGTAATGGGGGATGATACATGTTCACAAATTTTTAAATATCAGTTGGTATATTGGTAGGGCAAGGTGCCAAAGCGTCATCGACAAACCTTGTACAGTACAAAACTATATTAACTTGGTAACAATAAGATTGCCATTTTTATTCATAACATTGTCATAGAGTAGGGTTAAATCGGGCTGCCCATTAGTACGCCATTATGTTGACAATAGAAATCTGAGAGTACTGCAGGAAAGTTGTACTGAAAATGATTTTGATAGTTTTGTATTTAAGTAAACCAAGTGGGCAGCATTTTAGTGTCAAGTATTAAAGTACGGTTTATCGAAGGAAGCATGGCTTTAACATCGATTGAGGGCCAATTATAAGAAAGATGGTGGTGTGGTGGCCGTGAGTCTTAATAACGTGCACTTTAATAAGTTGAAACGGTGTGTTTACCTTGAACCAGATTTTTAAGGACTTGGGCCACTATTTTAACAAGTGCCAGCTTTGGGGATTGTTTTTCAGTGGTGATCAATCTAAGCGGGTTTCCCTATTTCGAAAGAGGGTAGGTTTCCGAAACATTTTGTTCAAGCTTGCCATGTTTGATAACCCGTTTAAGAAAGTTCTTAATGAGGGCGGAAATTTGGAGATGGGATTGTCGTCAAATTTGGTATGATGATCAGTGTTTTCAAGCTCTCGGTGGATTTTATTATGAATGTCTTTTTTCAGGCAAACGATGGTAGAGTGTTGTAAAGTTGATTGTAAATATATGATTGTAAAGTTTTAAAATCGGTTATTTTTTCGTTAATTTACGAAGTTTTGAAGCTTGATGGTAGAAGTTATTTGCAGCGTTTGATTTCAAAGCGGTTCTAAATGATTGAGTGTCCAGTGTACGAATTTCACATCTGTGTGGGCACCTGGTGGTGCTCGATTCCAGAGTAGCAATAAATTTAGGAAGAGTGGTTTTAAAACTAGGTAACTTGGGGTACGTACCAAAGTTTTTTGAGGCCCCAGTTAAAGGGATATACCTCCCAGCGCCATTTTTCTCGATCCACCACATCAAGTACGGCCCCAAAGATCTATTTTCTTACCGTTAGTCTTTCCCTTGCTAAAAAAAAACCGTTTTAAAATGTGGCGTCTAGGAGATTTTCTGTTGAATATTGTTAACAATATTTAAGAACGATCCGTCACTAAATAATGCATTGCGCGCATATAATAATCATGACGTTTCATCTCTGTGTGTACATCTACTAATTTTCTAATAATTACCATAAGATCTAAAATCTAATAGACTAATGCGATAAAAATTAAAATTAATTATTCCAATAGATCGCTGAAGCAAAATTATAAGACACTAGTCTAGAAAATTATAAATTGTGATTTTAAAATACGAGAATCATTTCGGTTTGTGACGACATAATCGTTGACTTGATTCTGTCTCGTGTGCTATTTACAAAGCCAACCGAGACAGCAGCTATGCGAGGAACGCAGCTACCACCCCAGCCGACCTTGGTACTGTAATTGCTCGGATGACGATCTGCGCGTAGCTGTAATTTGGCACGCGGAATGTTAAAAGGCAGGCCGGATGTCCCTTTAATTATGAAGCCAAGTGTTTTGAGGGATAATACATTTTTCTTTCGTAATGTGAACCGGGTCAAGTTTCATCACAGAAACAACCTTGACTAGAAAACAGTTTCCCTTGGACGCCAAAAAATTGGTTGATTTTTATCATTAATGACAGAAGAAAACTTAAGTTTCAGCCAAGTGAGAATCTTATCACAATGGTAGCAGCAAGTGTTCGATAAGATTTTTTGAAAATAACTAAAAAGGGTTGACGACAAGTGAAACTGAATAATTTGAATAATTTGATCTTGACCAGCTTTTTAAGATGGTCAAGATCAACATAGTGTTCGTGCAAAGGACTTGGAGCATCCAAATTTCACTCAAAAAGTGTTTTTAATGGATTTTTTTTATTGCATATTCTATGGTTTTACACCAAACTCCTTTTTCCACCCACCATTCAAATTGGAAAATTCTCGAGCGTTGAAACAGGCTGAATAAGCAAACTATCTTATGGTCAAAACCCTTTTCACGGAACACATATGTTGAACTTGACCTTCACCATCTTGCTACAAATAACAGCAGAGCAGCAACACCAACCACTACAACTCCATTTGCGTATTGCGCTGGAGAGGTGTTCTACATGAAGTCCATCAACAACACGAAAATAGAAAATGATGGCACCATTCCTCTGCAACGTTTGTTTTCATAAACTCGAAATATGCTAACTCTACTATACTGGTTACAGAATTAAACCTTTAGCAGCTGAATAAACGGTGTTTCTTCGTTTACACTCTTTAACTTAATGCAACCATCCCGAAATTTGCTCGATTGGCTGTCGGAAGTTGTTTCGGGTCGGAAATGCTATTTAATTCAACGGTTTTTGTTGGGTTGGTCACAACGAAAACAGTGATGGACAAGCCACCGTTGCGCCTTGCTAAAAGGAATGAAAAGTAAACTAAGGTTGAACGTGTTATGTTTGTGATGTTCTTAGTGTTATTTATAGGTTAGGTTAATTACCTTGGACTGAATTTCACCCGGTAGGCTAAGAGTTTTCATTGGGGAACGATTTTGACCAAAGTAAACTCGACACTCGTATTTTTTTTTTTTTCGTTTTTGCTTATCAGTTGACATACCACGTTTTTAGTCTTGTGCCACAAGGTTGTTTGTAGTTATCGTGCTTACTGTTACCTAGTTAAACGTTATTTTTGCGCGAAATGCCTATTGTGAATTTAACCAATGGTAATAGAAACTTTGGCGACCTACATATTGTTTTCCTGTATAGGTCGTTACACTTTACCATATCCCAAAAGTTTTTAAACCGATTATCGACGAAAGAGAGTAGCCTAACGGAGTAAGCCGCTGAGTAGTCAATCCTTCCGATCAGTTAAACTCTTCTGAATCTTTGTTTTAACGGTTTTTCAACAATAAATGTGTAAGTTTGAACGAGGTGGTTACTAATCATGACATTTGAAATTAGCAAATATGCCACTACCTAAAAATAACTTAACCCCTTGGATCATAAACTTTACTACGTTTTTCAACCTACTATTTCCGTCTATCCCATGTGGACATTATATCAGTTTGGTGGTAGGTGAAGACCTTGCCTCTTGATTTTAAAGGCATCATTGTCCTCTATGCGCAGCCCTATCATGTAGGGACACATAGGCCATTTCCTGAAATTGGCCCGTAATATTTCAAAAACCAAGTGAATTTTTTAATTTAAACAAAGCTTACCCTCTTCTACAATGCCCTGTGTCACCAGGATTAGTCGCGTACAGCATGATTGGTTCCGGGGATTCGCATCGGCACTTCTGTTGTAGTGGCAGGTCAGACTCCCAGTCAGACTTGTAGCGCCAGTCATTGGTCCCGGCGCATCGGTGCAGTTCCGGAATGCCTTCTGCCTGGTGCGCCTACGACGGATGCTACTACTCCGTCTTCTCTATCTCTTCTAAAGACCCATTCAGCTCTTATCGTTATCTTATTATAATTGTTAATGTACAACTTATTGTAAAGATCCTTTCATTACAATCAATTGTATTGTTGTATTCAAGTGTAGAGCACTTTCTGCTTCATTGTCCTCTCTGGGCTGCGTTTCGGTGGTTACCACTAAGGCAGCCTGATGTGGATTTGCCTCGTATCATTGGTGTTCGTCCATTTAATGTTGGGGGCCACCCGAACCCTTAGAGTAACGTTGCGGTTCTGCTGCAGCCCGAGGAAACGTATTTACTGTTTAGCCTGTCTCTATCGAAGCTCTGCCGTCTGTGGTGTGGTGTGGTCGTACGGTTTAATGTTAGGTTACGGCTTTCGTTTTGAGTGTGTAACGATAAATTCAAATTTAAGTTGATCACAGTCACTACGTTTACATGACCACTTCGAAGCGCTTCAGAGCGATGCGCATCGCATCCGTGTCGCCTCCGTGGGTCTTGTAAACACCCGTTCGTGGCGCTTTCCCCCAATGCGCTTCACGGAGGTGGTTTTAGAATCCGTATCGCATCGTCTTTGTGCATGTAAACACTCGCAATCGCATTGAGCCGTTGGAGAAAGCATGGTAAAGATGGCAGACACAGTTACGGCACCCACGTAATTTGTGCTGGTGCCATTCGAATTTTAGGTAAATAAACTGAAAATAAGTGTGCATGACTAGGAAGACCACTAAGTTTTTATTACATTTGGTTACTTGAGTCTAAGCTGACCTAGTTTACAACATGCAGGGGGTAGAGCAGCGTGGGACTTGCTCACTCTTCGCCAAAGAGAGGGCAGGAAGAAAGGATTTTCCGATCGCACTGGTCGAATCGCCTTCCTTAGCGGATTGGCCCTAATTGCTATCTTTCGTCTTGTAAACAGGTGCCGTTTTTTGATGCGCATTTCAAAGCGCATTGCTAAAATGCACTTTCTTGTGGCCATGTAAACGTAGTGATTGTCAACTTATTTGTCAAAAAGTCATTGTTTAATTCCGTTAAACCTTTAGGAGCTAGGTGCCAGTGTCTTGAAGGAGCTAGGTGTTGCAGGCAGAGCTATGCGGGTATTTAGGGAGTCATGCTTGAAAGGTGTTCCTGTGAGGACGGTGCGGCCCGGAGTCGCTCCTTAGTTTTTGGCTCATGTGCTCCAGGAGGCTGACATTGGTGTGCTTGGTGGAATGGGGCAGGATTTAATTTGGAAGTTTTCAGTGATGCCTCTTGCCCGAGTGATTCCATGGAAGGGGGAGTGGGGGTTTGGGTCCCCAGCCTGAAAATGCAGTTTAGTTACCATGTACCGTTTGTCCCATCGGCGGGGGTTGCTTAACTGATTTTGCTCTCCGTGGCGGCGAATGTTTGTGTTGAGCTTCTGGGTGTGGAGTTGCCAATACGTTCGGATTCCCAGACGGCAATAAAGTGCTTGCAGGAGAGCCTAGGGAGAATGGACTTTTCCCACCCCATTGTCCTGGATATCTGCATGAGCGTTCTGCAGGTGGTATTAAGTGGGAGGCGGAAGTCTATAGCTTGGGTGCCGGGTCACACGGGGGTGGATGGCAATGAGGTGGCAGATTTCCTGTCTAGGTGGTATCGGAGTGAGGAGTGTGAGTCAGTTGGGGTAGAGAACTGTCATAGGGACCTGCGGTCAGTGGGGTACAGGGTTGTGCAGAGTATGTGGGAGGATAACTGGTTTGAGAGGGGGCCGGGTACCCAGAATTTTAACATCGACCTCACATTGTCCTAGCCAGCGGCGTTGACTTGCTACCTCAGAAGTCGGCGGCAGTTGTCTCCAGGCTGAACCTGGGACACATTGGACTGAACTTTTTGCTTGCCAAGTAGGATGAAGACGTCTCCCCTGTGTGTTTTTGTGGGTTGGAGGATGAGACGATTGAACACTTCCTTGTATGTTGCCCGTTGTTTTCTACAAGATCTCATTGGTTTGGGCCGCTTCCCGGGAGAGGTGCAAGCTCTCCTATCGGTTTCGCCACATAGCTTTGGTGTGTGTGGCTTGAATTCTGTGCAGCGACTGGACGATTGGTGTAGGGCCGGTGTCTTTTGTGCTGTAGCTGTTGGTGTAATTTTAGTATCATGATGTAACTGATTGTAATTTTGTTGTGGTGGGGCTGATGGCCAGGTATGGCTGTAGCTCCCAGAATAAAGCACTCACTCACTCAGCTTTAGGAATGAGTACACGACTTTCAATTCAAGATTCAACACTTTGGTTTCTCTTGGAGTTCCTCGCCTTTCTTTTGTGGTATTGTTGATTGTGGGCAGTGGGTGTTTTGGTCTGTTAGGTCTAAGGTTTTAGGTTTAAGGTTTAGGATTCAGTGCATGACTCCCAGGTCTGTAGAACACAAATAAATTCAATTCAATTCAATTCAATTCAAACACACTTGATGTATCCACTTGCTCATGCCAACTGTTAAACGACGTTACAAAAGCGTGTTATCTAAGTATGTAAACTTAAGTAAAGAATTACATGAAAATAGTATAAATTTAAACATGAAGGTTATTCCAGCATTCCAACCAAAGATCGTTACTGTGATTCCATCCATGATCGACCGTAATTGATTCAGAATATAAGTATTTTCAGCCTAGTTAATTAGAAGATCTTTTTCCCTTTACCTGTGCCAAACCAGACAGCTTATTTATTTAGGGAACATTATAAGTCATGTAAATCATCTGTTCCCTTGGAGCAGTAACGGTTGGTTGGCGAGCAATATACCACTAAAATCACCATCATAATCTCAACCAAAATGACAAAGGTTAGTCACGACTCTATTCTTCATCCTTAGTGTAATGTAGTATTTATGGTATCGATCATTAGACATAACCATCCGCAGATACAGTACATATGAAACTGTATGTATTTTGCAGAAGAGACGACGTCTACTACAATGATGTTGTGTGCCGTACAGCCAGCATTTTCAACGCCGTTATTTTCGTCCCTGTGGTCCTCGGAACGGTGGCTCATAACCTATGCTAGATACACGCTTCTGTAACGCCACGAAGTTGACAAGATGATGTAATCCAACAGATCTGTAGATAAAAATCCAATTCTTAAACGCTTAACTGTTTTATAGTACAATGTTGATGTAAAAAGGTGCCTCACTACCATTAAAATTACGAAAAGAAATAATAAAAAATACGAGGTTTTTTTTCGTTTTAAGAGTCTTAGACTGTTGGTAAACAGGAGATAAATGGGAGGAAACAATAATCTAAACAAAATCCAAAATTGTAGTTAGCACTGCAAAGTTTCAAAAATTGTGTCCGTCTTGCAAAGCAGGGATAGCACTGCCGTGAGAGTGTGACACCAAGTTTCTGATCCTTACTGTGATCTCTCAGTAGTAACTAACCCATTCTTCTCAAGAGATAGCCCGAGGAATTCTTGTCAAGACGTCAACCCGAACATTTGCTAGTTTTTGGATAACCATTACAGTAAGACCACAGAAACACGACATTTTTAATATTCTTTTTTTTTAAATCACTTCAACCAGGAGCAGTTCAAAAGAGGAGTCTACCCCACTGTTCCACCACTAGTTCTGAGTCGCGACCACGGGCAGCCAGTTATCTAACAAGTGACCGTTTTTACTTTAGCAGAAGGTAATAACTTCTACGCAATAAATATCAATTGTGCTGCGATTTGTCCAACCAGGTGCCAATTCGCTAACAGAATCGTTTAAGCTATTTTGCCGCGTTTTGTTCCTCAAGCCAAGGCCGAGAGGGGTAACAATAGGGTGTCTTACCGCCCAGCTCCACGCACGCCAGTTCTTAGCACCGGCTACTCTGCTAGGAAGTTAGTCTCTTAGCACGGCATGCCAAGGTTATTGTTGTTGTTGGATGACTCGTCGTGTGGTGGGGGTCTACGGCTCATAAATGCCGCCTACTGGTGTGCTTGTTTTGAAGGAATTTAAAGTTATAGCCCCTGCCTCTCTGTATGTACAGTAGGATGTATAAAGCTAAATACACTGCCTCTCTGTGCGTGCTGTAAGGAATTTAAAGCTATAGACGCTACATCTTGCTTGTGCGTGTGTGTGAGGTGTTTTTTTCAATGTCACTGTATTTGTTGGTTTTAGTTCTATTTCGTGTGTTCACTTTGTATGTATATTTTTTATTTTTCCATTTTGTGGGAGTTTTTTTGTTTATGTGCTGTGGGTTAGCGCTTTAGTTCTGTTTCATATGCATGTATATGTTTGTATTTTAGGTTTGTATTTTTAATGTGTGAAATATCCAACCCTTTTGTTCGTTTGATTAGTGATGTAGATACTGCATGGAGGATGGCTTGTCACAATCCTTGTTCCCTGGATTGGAGTTCAAATTATGGTTCGTTTCGTTCGAGTGAAGTCTAACACTTTTTGTATTTGTGTACCTTCACAGCTGTAAGTTCCATGGGGATGCGAGCTCTAATGCGTCTTTTTGTACAGTTCATCTGTTTGCTTTTTTCGTTACCCTTTTTATTGTCAATGCTACAATCTGGTTTATCATGTATGTGTCCACTGTCCACCCAATTTGGTTTGTAAAAAAAAAAGGAGCATTAGAAATATATATTTATGTCCAAGTTCCGCCCATGCTTTATCCCATGTCTATTATTTGATACCAACACACTAGCCGTGTTCTAGATTTAACACGTGTCAGTTCGACTCGTAGTGGATTCGGCATGTTGCAGGCAGATGCAGTACCGCCATAAAAATAAACAACAACAACAGGACCGTAACAAACAATTCCGGGAAACAGTTAGGAAACAATTCAACTGGCTTCCCCAAGCTTGATTAAAGAACACAATAATTCATTCAGCCATATCGGCCGCCCAATGACTAAAAAATTATAGCGTTCGCACCCTTGGTTTGAAACTGGAAGATTCAAGTGCGAACCAAGACTCATTTTTATCCTCAACCACAAAATAATTAATCTTTCGCTGGCCGACAACGTTAACTCTAAAAGATGCAACGACACTTAAATGTCCCTTATCGCGGAGCCCTTGGCCTTGGAGTCCTTGGGCCTCACACGGTCGTTTAGAATCTTTAAGGCCATACGTGCAGTGTACGGTTTTTGTCGTTAATTTGGCCGTTTCTAGTTTTAGTTTATTTGTTCCCCGTCTTCTTGTATGTTGACTTGATGTAGTTTTCTTCGTGGGGCTGATGACCTTTTAGGTCAACACTCCTAATAAACCAATCCAAACCAAACCTGCTCCCTATCCGTTTTCTGAAAATTCTCGTGCACGAACGAACTCTATAGCACTGCCTACCGCGGCCCTGTCTGCAGTTACACCCTTTTTGAATAACAGCGCTCAAATTGCTCCTTCTGTCGCCAATTATTGGCCAACAAATTTCAAGACCGTTTTTCCAGCCAATCAGAAGTTAGCAGTCGGCAAAAAGGATGAAACTTGCATAGATTTGCAGATTTGTCACGCAAAAAGGCTGCTACTTTCTGAAAACCACAGGTGGATAATTCAACTTGCATCTTTTTAGCATAACAATCTGTTGTCACAAATGGTCGTAACTAGTTACACCCTTTTTACGTTACAGCATTAAAGCTTTTAATCACTTACTTGTCAGTGAAAAATAGTTTTTCTATTATTGCACATTTAAAGAATGTTTTAAATGCTATGATTTACAGGGAACAGTTCAACATGTAAACAGTGTATACGATAATGGATTCAGTACTCCCGGAATAACTTTTGACATCGATTTGAGCAGGCTCAAACTTTGAACGATTTTCCTAAGAACAGCAATTTGTGAGTTACACTCTTTCTGCACAACAGGGCCTACCGGCCGTGCTAATATCAAGACAGAGCGTGTCGCCGCCAAGTTGTTAATGTTTTTGTAGTTATATTGTTGTCGTTGCATGAAGATAGCAAGCGTAACACTGTGCCTATATATGGAGCAAACTTTTTATAAACTACAATGACCAGCTGGATAAAATACTTGCATGCGACAAAAACGGCTGAAAATTCTGTTGACCAATCGGGCAATACGTCCCTGTAATGTAGGGCAACGGTTTTGTTTCATCGGACGACTCTTTCTACGAAAGAATTGCTACCAAGGATCGTTGATTTTGTGATACTGACTAGCTAGCTAGCTACTGGTGGCCCGGAAGTCACGTTAATTTTCATAGGCTTTAAAGGCACCGTTTTCACTTTTTCAACTTCTAGATGCACCATCGTAGAATCTTCGAGCAATATAAAGAAAATAGCGGTAAATAAAAAATGGAACAACACTATTCGCAGCCAACTGGATGACGGAACATCTGGAACGTGGATGCTGTGTTTGGAATATTGGCAACGCTATCGAAATGGTGAACAGGCGCCTTTAAGAAGCCTAATGTGAACGTCTCAGAAGACCTATATATATATCTAGAAGCGCACTAGCGCTTCGCCCATCAAGTTCAGATTATTGGCTTATTTCTTACTTTATTTACAGAGCGTAACGGCCTAATACACCATGAGCTCTCCATGAGCTCTTATTGGCTTTCCATGGCGTCTAATAATCGTTGGAGTCTGATTGTTGTTTTCAAATTGGTGTTTGGACGAAAGCTAGCTATTCAGTAGCGTAACGTGCGGCGGGGTGCGAAGAGTGCAGCTGAAGGGGGGGGGGGACTCTGAAGGACGGTAGAGGGGGGGGGGCCCACACAAAAATAAAAAATAAAATGAAATAAAGCAAAAGTGAGAAAGAGAGAGAGAACGAAAAGGGAAGAGGGAGTGAAAAAAATAATCGAGATAGATAATGTAGAAACACACGTCGTAGCATCCGGGGAATGCAGTAGAGATGACGGTATATGAAGGTAAAGTAAAGGGTTGAAAGGGAACTGGGAGAAGGGTGAGAGCACGGGGACTTATGGGGTGAGGGGGAAGTTACAGGGCGGGGAAGGCAGCAGACTTGATACTATTTACCAAACATAAGTCGTCCTTAGACGGGTTGCCAGCTACACCATATATATATGTGCGTATATATATATATTTGTTTTCCTATTTGTGGTGACTAGTGATTCTGTCGAGACAAGACGAGAAATAACTACTCTTGGTCTGGATTGCAATCTTGATTTTGTCTCGATCTTGGTGACCACACATTCTCGTTCTTGTCTTGTCTTGTCTTAAAGGCTCGATATTTCTCGACTTTTTTTTGCAGTAAAATTCATTCAGATTTCTAAATTTGCAGTTAATAATCGATTCACTGTACTACTGTACCTTTAAGCACACTTATGTTGCGATCAAGTATAGGTCCTACGTGCGTTAGTAAAGAGTCTATCTACCCCTTCCACCCCCATGCCCATCCCTCCCACCGCCACCTGATGTATCATCATTAATGTCGATCTGTTTAAATGATATTCTTCACCATATGTGTACTACATTTCGCACTCTGTAATTTTGGACCACCCTGTTTATTTTTTTAACCTATTGATCACTGGGTTCTAACAGCCTTACTCCTTTTGCTTTCCTGCCTTCGCCTCTTTAACTGTCACGAGTACGCCAGATCGTTTCGTATTCATATGTAAATACGTTTTCATTAATATATTATACAATTATTCGTATTATAAACAAATAGTAAGGATTCTTATACATCAATAAATGTTTGTAGGCTATATAACAGTAAAGGAATAACCTTGCAGTACTAATTATTCCTATCCCTAATAAATTCTTGATACAACATGTATTAGGTATAATAAAATTAGTACTACATAACTAATATTTGTTGTATAAATAAATAGTAAATCATAGAATTTTTCGCTATTTTAAATTTTTCAGTGCAGCTTTTTTTTTATTTTGTTGAATAAGATTTTACACCAAAGGGTACAAAATATGCCTCGATATGCCTACACATTCAGTACGGAAATAAAAGCATGTTTGTGTCAGTTCGATAACTTTTGAACAAAACTGAAATTTCTCCATTTTTTTATGTGAGCCTTTTTTTTTTAAATAAATAAATGTTCTACATTGAACTTTCCGTGTTACTTGGTGGACTGAAACTAAACCTCCTTCACTGGTTCGTTTTTTTACTACAAAGGGTTTCAAAGGGTTTAACGAGCGTTAACCACTCCTGGTCATCTGCCCGAAGCCCTAATGCCCTACTTCAACTTGTACGTTAAACAATAAATTTTTTTTTCGGTAACGCGCCTTTAGGTTTAAAATAGTGTTTTGCTACTTAATATTCTGGGGGTAGGGGTGGGAACAGAAGCATTCAAATACGTGAACCTGAAAATGTACATCGCACAGATGATATTCTTTAGAAAGGCTTCGTACAGTTTACGTAACGCAAACACATTTTGTAGGCCTGACCATTTGTTTGTTGACGTGGTCTGTGCATGCATAAATAAAACGCCACACAACACAGCAGTTTGTTTAAGGCATTAACAATTTAAATAGATAACATTATCTTCTCTTTCTTTAATAGTCTAGCAGCCAAGGGCAACAATCGTGCACTTCTGGAAAAAAGCATGAAACTTTCGGAACTTATTTTATAGATCAAGTACAACATTTTTGGATATGGTGCCCACTGACGGCACTTCCGGTTTAGCGTCATGACGTCATCAAAGATGGCCACCACATGATTTAACCCTAAAAATGTGTATCTCTGTAACCAATCAACCGAATTTAATTTTTTATAGCTCGTTGGATAGATAAAATTATAACTAACCAAAAATCTCCTATGGCACAATAACACAACTCGCACAGGTTAAGCATTAGGGGCTCTGGAATGCGGAATTTGTTAAATTTACACATGATTTTCCTACCCCTATTATTGAAATGTGGGAAATAACCATGAGGTATAATCATTTGAACCAAAAGCTGTAAATTATGACTTATCCCTTTACAACGAGTCACGGCAAGCTATTCAGTCACAATGTTGCTGTTATGGGGTATAAAATCACAATGACAGCATGGTACTTATATGAAGCATTTATTAGTATTAACATCACTGCATAGGGCTATATCCAAACAGCAGTTCACTGGTTTTCCTGGCACTCTCCTCCACAGCAACACAGTGCAGTACACGGTAGCATAGCATTCATACAGGTCCAACGTCCACCACAGCCTTTCTTACATCCGCACTTAATTAGTTCATGGCATGCCATTTCAGCATCTGGTAGGACTGTCCATAGTGGTTTCCAATTACCTGAACCAGGAGCAACTTTCCATCCCCAGTCGGTGGAGTAGGCAGTAACTGTTTCGGATGCCAGCTTTGGCCCCATACGCAAATACCTTGGTAAACTGCTCGCTTCACGTATTGCTCAAGGGCAGCCTTTGTAGGTGGGATCAGTTCTAGAGTACTAGGGTTTGTCTTTGTGAAGCACCATTTTCTCATTTCATCTATGCTTGTAAACTCTGAAGTTTTCGTCATGAGAATAACAAAACGCTCAATTATTGCCATGCAGTACTCAGTGAGCTCTGGATTTGAAGATGAGAAAAGTTAACATATGGCTTCTGTGAATTCTGGGAATACTCGCCAAACATCCCAAGCAGTCTTCTTTCCCTTACATGCAAACGATGATACTGTGTCGCATCCTGTCAGTGAATAAAACATAGGCAGACAGATACTTTCTAATGAGCCAAGCTGTTTGGATAATATTCATGTGTGGGTAGATAACGTCGTCGGTTGGCAGTGCCGTAAGCTACCCACAGTTCCCTAATTTGTAACTTCTCTGCAGTTGATACAGCCAGGACAACAACATCTGCATCATTTCCAACAAACAGAAAGGAAGTAAATTCCTTTGCAGCATCAGCAATATGTAACATCATCCTTGAGTCAGCTTCATCATGCTTGCATGGGCTGAGATTGGTAGTGTCAATATGTTGTGGTATAACATGATTAGTTAGAGCTCAAAGTAATCATGAAATGTGTACAACTTTTTCTAAAGTTCGACGGGAGAGAAGGGGGAATTATAAAAAGGGAATCTTCATAGTCTAGGGGGAGGGACTCTCATTGCCTTTTTTTTTGGGGGGGGGGGGAATGGAAGATGGGCACCCCTGCATATTTTACTATAAAGGTTTATCCAGGATGGCCATTCGCGTTTATGACTGGAAGGAATTATGGGAACTAAACAAAACAGCAGTGATGGTCATTCGACTGCCATTCAGTTACGGTGTAGACTGATGTGCATATATCCTTCAACTTGTAATAATTCGGCAACCGTACCATCTTTTTCGCATAGTTAGGACTTTTTGTGAAGGGAACAAAATTTGGAACAAATTAACCTTTTCGGCTTAATGTTGGTTATTAGCGAGTTCAACCATTATTTTAAATAAAATGTGCGAATACCTGGTAATAATCACATAAAATTTACACTTTATGAGCTGTACCTCCCTTTCTATCTAAGCTATGCTAATGTGTCGAAGGACTTTATTTGTAGCTTATGAAATTTTCTTTCCAACAAGGTATAGAAAACCTAAATTGGTCTACTAGTTACCGAGATACGACTGTTGACATCAAACTCTGTAGTTACTCTCGGACCGCCATATTTGATGACGTCATCAGGGCAAACCGGAAGTGGAATATGTGGGCACCATATCCAAAAGTGCTCCACGTGCCATAGTAAAGTTATACTGACAAAGTCATTCTTTTTTCTAGAAGTGCACTATTCACCTAAAATTTGGCTCTTAGCCGCTAGACTATAATGCAAGTCGATCAGGTAGAACGCACTTACAAGTCACACGGCAAGCTAAAAAAAAAAAATGTCAAACTCCATGTTTACTTGGTTTTGACGACCGACAGCTCGTATGTATTAGGACTACTTAGCAGCAACAACCAGTGGCGCGTTTATAATAATAAATAATAATAATAATATTTGTTGCGATAGCAACGGGTCTGGCAAGGACTGGGGAGTCACTGACAGCCAGCCGCAATTACATGTAAATACAGTGTACAATATACGGCCAAGGAATGGAGGATAGTAAGAGGTTTGGGGACACGAATGGCTTACCACCAACGTTAGACCTGCTAGGGACTTAAAGGCCCCCGACGGCATCGCCAAACGTGCAGGACGTGGGAAGGGTATGGAAAATGTTAAAAGGCCCACAATGATGCTGTATAATTAAAAAGTATAAACAGTGCTAAAAAATTGTATGCTACGGTGAATACTAAAAACTAAAGCACCCAGATAGTGGGATTTGTCAACACTTAAAAAAATAATAATTAAAAAAAAAATATATATATATATATGTAAATAAATCAAAGGCCAACCAGATAAAACAGGGTGGCTGGACTACCACAAGCTGCCTATATACATGCCATTAAAAACATTTTTTTAAATGGTATATTTTAAGAAGACGGATTTGCCTGGGACCACAACACAGTTCTCAAAGGAAAGAGGGGGGTAAGATGCTGGTGAGAAAAAAAACCATTAGGTGCCCGGGAGTAAAGGACGTTTCAGAAAAACGTGAAACGGTTCCTTGTCAAGCAACCTACGAAAGGTCGAAACCGACAGTGCAGACACAGTCTTTACACTGAGTGTGTACCAAATAGGAACCACTCGAACCGAGAAGAAATGCCGGCGACAGTCAAGGTTCGATGCAGGTATGGCCAACTTCCACTCGTGACCGCGTGTACAAAAAGGCTTTGTGCAGGATCGAAAAACGGAAGGGCAATGCCGATTAAATTATGAAGTATCTTGTATGTAAGTACGAGGTCGGAGTTCAAGCAACTCCAGACCCAATCTTACAAGTCTTTCACGGTAAACAATTTCCTGGAATCCAGGTGTAGTGACTCATCCTGCCTCAGCTCCTGTTAACGTCAATATTGGTCAATATTGGTCAATATTTTGTATAACGGCGCTGGTTTCTCCAAGAGGTCAATATCTTTGGTCAGGTAGGGGGACCATACAGGTGTAGCATATTCCAAGATAGGACGCACAAACAGCTTGTACGCCCAAATCCTTGTGGCAACACACCCACATAAAAAAAACACCTATTTACAATCATGGAGAGGTTGAATGCCGCAGTGGCGACTTTCTGGCAGTGTAAGGACGGTTTTAAGGTTCCTAGGTTCCTAACCTCTTCAGTTTGGGGTAAGGTCTTCTGATCAAGGAAGTCTGGGTGCTTCTTACAGCACAAGGTCGAGTGGAACGATAATATTGGCGTAAAGTCGAGTAAGGTGGCCGATCAGCCAGGAACTTGATCGTCATGCATGCAAAGTAAATACGAAATGATTTCCCTACCTTGCATCATGTATATACCACTGCTGGACTTCCGATGATGTTGAAATCGAAAACTGGATCACTCTAGTTATCACTACAGGGCACGTTTCTAACAATAACATATTCGAAATATCGAAAACACTGCAAACTACATGGCTCAGTGACTGCTGTTGTATCCTACAGTCGAGCGACGCCATTGTTGACGAGCGTGCCTAATTTTATCCAACGAAATTGCCCTCACAGCGACTCTCAAATTCGATCGGATAAAAGTTTGTGACGTCACAATACGTTGTATAATTATATCAAGAAAAGTCGAGTCTCGACCTTAATTTTTGATCTTGTCTCGATCTTGACACGATCATTCTTGTGCTTGATCTTGAAGCTACCTATCACTTCTTGATCTTGTCTTGTCTTGCTTTTTCGAGACAAGACAAGACTCGATTATTTTTTTGTCTTGACAGAAACACTAGTGGTGACGCATGAGGTGGTGCGGGAGAGGTGGGGGCCCTGCTACAATTTCTTGCACCAGGGCCAACGCTGACTAAGTTACGCCATTGTAGCTATTGCTTCACTTACCTCAGACATTAAACCAGCGTTTTGTGGTATTGAATAATAAATATTAATGCGACAGAAAGCTTTACATAAAGGATTTCAATACGAAAAAGGCACCTCGACATCGTTGTTTCATGCTAATTACTACTTATTACTAGCTAATTCCACTCAGATAAAATAATTTATGCGACCGATATGCTTGAAATTTGACATTCAGTTCTCGTTTGTCTGCAATAGGTGCATTTTATGGTTTGACATTTGGGGAGGCTGTAACTCAATTGACTGTAATCATTTGCAATTCTATTTTCGTAAACTTTGGGAAAACGCCATCTGTTATCAAAATAATTGTCCTCCATGGCCAAGTAACAATGCAGCCACGGTTAACTTACTGTTTCCGATTCACAATTAAATAGAATTGTTTTACAAAAGATCTTGGGTTTTCCACTTGGATATCTCCGTGGAACAAGGTAGCCTGATGGTTACACGACCGTTTCAAGTGCCAGAGGCCCCGGGCTCGAGTCCGGCATCGGCCGCCCCAGGCATTTGACGGGTAGCGAAGGGCCCTGTGATGTCTCGTGCTCATGTCGATTGTGGCATGTAAAAGAACCTAGGAATTTCCGATGGGTTTACCTAGCAAAATTGCCCCTCTCTCCTTCTTGACAGAATAAAGTAATCGATCACCGTGCTCTTCTCAAGCTTAACCCACCAAAACTCAAGCCATCAAATTTTATATGCCTTCCATACTTCCCCTATGCCACAGAAAACCTTAGGAAATTGCTGGCTCCCCAAAATCTGACTCTCGTCACCACTGCAGCACGAAATTTAAAAAATCTAACTATGCCAAACATTACAGTCGAGCAAAAAGATAAAACTAAACAAAAAAATGTCATCTATCAAATCCCGTGTGGCGAACCAACATGCACAGCTAGCTACATAGGAACCACGAAACAGGAACTTAATAAAAGGATTTCATCGCACAAATCCAACCTTAAATACAAAGATAAAACCAACTCTCTTGTTCAGCACCAGATAAAGACAGGGCACACCCCAGATCTTCAAAATACGCAAGTCATTTTTCAAGAAAATAATTTTCGTGCACGTCTTAACTTAGAAACACTTTGCATCCTAACACAAAGACCACCAGTCCATAATCATTTGATGCCTAATAATAAACAGTTTTCAGAATATATACCAATCCTTCACAAATTTGGAATCGCAAATTTTTCCCACCAGGGCCATCCCACATAAATAGCCGCCACCTCCGCTCTACAAATCACTTCTTCCCTGCTTCGTTAGGGAGAGGTCCTCCCAGCTCAGCTTTTGCGCTGACTGGGCTTCACTTTTATCTTTTTTAACTTTTTATTTTTTATCTTTTACTGCTCTGGCTTGTTTTCCTTAGAATGGGAAACCATTTAAGTGTATCTTGTTGACTTGTAGCTTATGCTATAAAATATTTGTTTGCTTGACAACGGGATGATAAATCCCGAAACGTCGCATTTTACTGTATACATATGCACTTGCTGGCTTTTTAAAACGTTAACCTCTCTCCTTCTGGCACTATGGCTGGGTGAGCGGCAAAAACTAAAGCCTGGATATCTCCAGCTAAATTGTTTGCACTTATTATCGTGGGGCTGAAAACCCAGTTTGGAGAAGTAAAAAAAAAAAATACTACTGAAAATAAATAAACTAAACTAGCTTATTGCGCTCACTTGAGTTCTGTTTTACCATCAAATTTAATAAAAAAAAAACCATAAGGGTAGAGGGATACATAAAGTTTCCGCCATAGAAAGTAGTGCTATCTGAGCCCAAATGGCTGCCACCAATTTTTTCGTCCCAACCCTGATCACACAATCTTAACTGACACCTCGGTGATTGTCAGTTAAGCTTGAGTGATCACGGTTCGGACCACAAATTTGGTGGCAGCCATTTTGGCTCTGATATCACTACTTGGTAAGGCGGAAACTTGATGGGTCCCTTTACCCTTAAGGATTTTTTTGTTTGATTCTACATATCTTTGGTGGTTTGGGAATGGAGGGTCCTTATGTTAGTGAGCAAACTGGTGCGCAGAAGGAGTATGAATTGCCAAAGTATTGTTCGTAACTCTAAAAGTATTGTTCGATATTATTAAAAGCATTGTGTGGGTCGCGCATCTCGTGTTTTCGCGGGTGATTAATAATAATAAGTTTGTTGCAAACACAACCGGAATGGCAAGGACCTGGTGGTCACTAACTGCCATCCGAAGTTAAAACAAAAAAATATAAATTACAAAAGTTGAAGATTTTAAAAGTTTAAAACGAAGATGATAGCCTGGCTGTAGACGAAGGGTAGATGGTATTGGGTTGGGGTCACGAATGCCTTACCACCAAGGTTAGACCTACCAGGACACAATGAATCCCGATGGCATCGCCAAACGTGAGGGACAAGTGAGGGGAAAAGCCGGGTATCATTGTCAATGTGTCTAAAATATAAAAAATAAAAATAATAAAAATGTATCGCAGTTAAAACTTGGCCTAAACCAATTGTCAATCTTAATATAATAATAATAAACATTTATTGGCTCGTATAAGGGCGAAAGGGAAAAGCAAGGGCTCGTTGGAGACTGCTTATGGGAAAACGAAATTAAAAAGTGAGGGTGAGAATGGAGTTTTAAAAAGTGAGGATGAAGGTGGTGGTTTAGGGAAAAGCTGGGCAATGTTCGGGGTGAAGGAGGAAGCGGCTGAGAGTGCACTTGGTTAGTTTATTTTTGAATGAAAGAAGTGATGGGGCAGAGACAGTCTCGTCACGTAGGAAATTCCATGCAGGGCGAAGAAAGATTTTCGCGTGTTGGTGTGAAATCTTGGAAGCACTAAAAAAACAATTTCCCTGGTCTTAGTAACAGAACTTAGTTCGAATAATGTAAGGTCGATAGGGGGCATAGAGTGCAAAATCTTGTAAGTCAAGAAAAGGTCCACCTTAAGGCGTCGACACTCAAGAGGGTCCAGTTCGAGGATTTTAAGACGCTGTGAGTACTCCATGTTATGCATGCCTGGGAGTGATTTGGTATACTTCCTTTGTACTGGCTCAATCCTGTCAATATCCTTGAGGAGATTAGGAGACCAAACCTGGCTAGCGTACTCAAGTAATGGACGGACGTAGACCTTGAAGGCCCAAAGCCTGGTATGAAGATTCCCTGAATTGAAACAGCGACGCACCATGTAGGATCTACGGCAGGCCACAGTGGCGATAACGGTGCAGTGTGTGGTGAACTTTAAATCGGGCTGGAACCAAATACCCAGATCCCGGAAGTTGTCAAACGTTTCATTAAGAATCTCATCACCCAGGTAGAAGGTATGGGGGACACGACTTCTGCCCCAGGCAAAGCTATGACACTTCTCGGACGATAAGGGGAGCTGCCAAGTGACGGACCAATCATGGACTGAATCGATACTTCTTTGTAAAATTAAATCATCGTCAGGTGAGATAAGTGAAGCGTGGAGTTTAAGTCGTCGGCAAATTTTTCTTGGCAGACGGCAGTTTCAGGACATTGGAGGATGGAGGTCATTCAGAAACAGAAGAAAAAGTAGTGGTCCCAAAACAGAACCCTGTGGCACGCCGCTAATGACAGCCGAAAGTGGGGTTGACTCACCCTCAACAATCACACTTTGGGTACGACCCATAATGAAAGCCGAGATCCATGCAAGAAGCCCACCAATAAATCCTGCAGACCTCAGTTTAAGTAGTAACTTGGAATGCACCACAGATTCAAATGCTTTTTTGAAATCAAAGAGGATGACTTGAGTGCAAATACCGACATCAAGGGCCTCGGTCCATTTATCGAGTGCAAGTAAAAGTTGGTGGACCGCAGATCTTCCTGGCAGAAAACCAAATTGGTCATTTAGAAGTATATTGTGCTTATTAATGTGAAGCGTCATTTCGCTTCGAATAAGGGATGCCATGATTTTACAAGGGACACTAGTAAGGGAAATTGGGGGGTAATTTTGTGGTTTGGCAGCATTACCCTTTTTAAAGATAGGTACCACAATCGCAGTACCTATCAGTAGGCACCAATTAGTGATCAAAATTTCGGTTTTAAAAGAAAGGGAAAAAAATCTGTTGCAAGGCGGGAGCCACATGATCGCCAATTTGATGGTAAAAAAAGGAAAAGAAACCATCAGGGTCAATGGAACGACTGGGTTTAAGGCAGCGAAGTGCTGCCCGGACTTCGGCCAGCGTGAAAACCACATCAAAACAGCAACATGTGGTGGAGTTGGTATCAGAGTCAAAACGTATAGGTGAAAATCCATTGTCGATAATGCCATGTTTGGAGAATTCGGAATTGAAAGCTGCAGCTTTCAGGTGCAGCTGATTGTTAAGCGTTGGTCTGTTTACTATATAAATGACGTAATGTAATAGAGTATATCTGCCTAGCATAACTTCTCCGTATTAACTAATAAGTTCCATTGTTATTGCTAAAGAAAATCCCCCATACCATAAACAAACAACATGAGAATTATTTATCGAAATTAGTAGAATTAATACTTAGCTCCTTTCTGCGAGTAATTAGTTATTTATAGTTTGCATTAAAAGAAATTATACCACGGCTGTGACGTCACGCTAACGCAACGCCATGCTGAACTTTTGTAGGTTAAATCCCGTTAACCGTGACCGGAAGTGTACGTCATCGCAAAAAGTATGGGTTTTCAAGTTAACCAACACTTTTGACACTTTCGGATCGTGCCACTGGGAACGCACACACTAACCACCAAATATAGCGT
>JAHWFP010164268.1:0-11311 GCA_023313725.1 Lithobius niger
GCCCTGGAATAACCCTGAAATCACCCTCCTTTCTGGCGTTCTTCCTTGTACCGGGCATAGTGGCGTTGCACAAGTCTGGCATGGATGGTGCCTCGCATGTACCAAGACTCTCATGTACCAAACCTTGCATCTGCCAAACCTCGAAAAATGTGTAGCTGAAAAAAAATTAAAAGTGGCCTCGTAGATTTAAAAAAAAAAGGGTTAATTAAAAAGTTTAAAAGACTAAGATTGAGCTTGGAGTTTTAGGTTACGCAACTTGCGTGCAAGGCCATGATGGAATTCTGGTAATGGCCGTGCATCAAAGGACTGAACCATTTTCTTGATGTTATTATCCAGGTTCTTACAGGATGCCTTAGGGCGTGAAGCTGTTCGCCCAGAAGTGTGGGGAATTTTCAAGCCCGTCATCAACCTCATCTTCTTTAAGGCAGGGGTCTCCAAACTACGGCCCGGGGGCCAGATGCGGCCCGCGAAACGCTTTTGTCCGTCCCGCGCTTTGTTTTCACTATGTGCGATTTTTCAGTTGTTTATCCTTTTGAAGGTATATTTTCCCTTTCCCCTGAGTGAAGCGAAGGTTACTTTTTCGAAACTAGGATGATCTCAACTTCGTTCAGGAATGGCTGATGAGCATCTGCATGCAATACTTCGCATTGTAGTTTCAACTTTTAAATCTCGAACATCGATAAATTGCCAAGTGAGAAGTAAACCCAGTTTCTGTTTCCAACAATGGTGCCTGGGGATGGGGGTTTAGTGAGCAGCAATTGTAACTTTGCAAAAGGGGTGGAAAAATATTGTTACTCTTAATTTGCAAAAACACAAGATAACCAATGTTTGGAATTGGGGCAAGGTCACTCCTCACTACACAGGGGGGGGGGGGTGGATAGGCACCACCAGAACCCATTAGGAATAGAGGAAAAAACGAGAGAAACAAAATTCGGCCCGCGAAAGATAAGCAACTGTGCTACATGCCCTCAGTTTAAAAAGTTTGGGGACCCCTGCTTTAAGGCATCCAAAAAACTTTCATATGGATGGATGGCAACCTATTAGATTAGCAAAAGTTTCAAGCCGCCCGTCAAGTGCATTGTTGGTTTTTGCCAAGTAACACAGAGTTCCTTCGAGTTGATTCCAAAGTATATGAGAAACCTTTTTTGGGTCACATCTTGTTGTTGTTGTTGGGCGGCCGATCCGCATATGCTGGAAATAATCTGTCAAAGGTTGCAACAACTCTTTATTCTCAGAGAAAAATGCAGGTTCCATAAGTGTCACGTAGATCAATGACCTGAACTTCCGGCATGAACGATAAAGCTGCTAACATTCAAACTTCAGCCGCAAACACGGCGTTGGAATCGGAGTAATGCTGTATGTCTATTCCTTGGATTTTATACCACGAGCTACACTGGCTAAAGAAGAAAAAAATATCCTCACAATCTGATGTTAGGGAACAATACATAAAAGCTGTGTTCAAAGTCGAACATCACAGTTTCAGGGTTGAAAGTCAGCGCCACAATCGTCACTTGTTCTAGCACAAGTGTGTATATTTGTTGCGTTTTTGTAGAAAGTAGAACAAACATAAATACTTGTTTAAATAAATGCCATGTATTTTCAGATTTGGGCATACCATGGACCAATTTCCTGCGTAAATAAAATTCAATTCAATTCAATTCAATTCAATACCATCAGCAAAAATGTGCCTTGGTAGGCTCAAATAATTCGGAATCTCGAAATAATGGGGTAGCACGGGTAGCGGCGAGCACTGGGGCGCCAGATTCGATGGGCGTCTTGGACCCAGCTGTACATCTCTGGTTTCTTACAGACCCAGGTTCGATCCTAGTGAAGGGAATATGTAAGGGTTTTTCTCCGGTTGTTTCCCGCCCGTTGTACGAGGGTTTCCTCCGGGTACTCCGGTTTCCTCCCTCCTGCGGCCAAAAAAAATACAACTGTTTACGACGGTGGTTCCTTCCACTTAACACATGCCGCTCGGGCCTTCAAAAAGCTGTATATCTATCTCTTTTCATCTGCGGCTCTGCTATCAAATGTAAGAATATCTTACCACTCTCTCTCCATCTCGTCCTACAGTCATGTTTTATGGCTCAAAATATTTAGCTGTGACAAATTTCGTGACACACTAATGGAGCTGTAGCTTTACGCCAACCGAGAACGCTGTGCTTGTTTTTTCATGACCTTTATTGGTGGCCACTGTGATGCTGATTTCTGGCAAACCATTTGTTGATACAGCAATTACATTGGCAGCAGTGTTTTGGGTAATGGCTGCTGCTTATTTTATTTCCGCACACCCACTTGTTGCGTTACAACCTCTGAGGTATCTGGGACATAGCAGTGAATGTTTGAATTGTTTATCACTTTATTTTCTTCAGTCTCGCCGAGTCCTCTGCATTTAGCGCTTTCATATTTAATGCATCGCCAATAATTTTGTTGTTCTATTGACGTTCCTGGCAGAAAACATACTCACTGAGTATAAGCTACGAAAATTTAATGTGGCGGACTAAAGTTAATCACTTAGCAATCTCAGATCTTTAAAAATAAGACCATTGCAACACCAAATGGTGAGGGAGATTAAAATAAAATTTTTCCATTCAAAAAATGTACAGTCAGTTTTATGTGTAGCCTGATATGAATAAAACTAGGAAGGTTGGAAGTTCTGCCGTTAAATGCGATGGAAGTACCTGCTATTTAAATTAAACCATAAAAAATAGCATTTCTTTAGTTTTAATTAGTGGATAGACCAGGTGATTCAAAATCGAGTGACTAAAATTATAAGTCCGAGACAGAAGTAGAAAAAAATTTGGATTTTAAAAAGCTTTCTCTCTGAAAAGTGAAAAGTTTTTAGTCCAAACATTTTTCCAATTACAAAGACAAGTCTTTAATCAACTCTCCATTAATACGATCACTGCTGAAAACTTTTGACTAAGAACTCATTCTGCACTCACAATTCTCAGCAGTTCTGCAGGTCAAAATATTTCCTTCACAGTACGAAACTAAGTTTTTCAGCAGCTGTCATATTCCGCTTGAGGTTAATTTTCAAATTGTCTGCAGTTCTATACAGTATTTGATAATAATTTGAAGAATATTTGCAGATTTTTGGCTTAGAAAATACTTCGGACTCATAATCTCCAGTAAATCTGCAATTCAAAACACTGCTTTCACAAAAACCTAATTTTGTCGCCCCCACCAGCACGGGCTAGCTGAAAATTATTTCTTTTGCCTACTAGGAAAAAAATACACAACTGTGAGTTTTTGCATTCGGTCCTCGCAATGCTGTGTTTGCCTGGAGATTTTTCAGTTCCTCGTAGCCGCCAGCATATGTAAGCCGATTGCACATGCATGTATGCAACCCTCCTCTATAAAATGGGCTTTTGTACGACCGGAAGGTCATTATTTTAACTCTCGATTTCATCAAGCAGTGACTCAAGAGGAGACGTAGGGCGGGTTTGGTTATGAATGTTTGCCTTGGGAAAAAGAAACAATTTTCACCCAGCCCTGGCTGGGGGATAGGGGGCCAAAATTAAGTTTCTTGTTGCCACTAGAAAACATATATAGCCTGTGAATTTTTGAATTCACAAGTAGACCTCGTCAAAGTATGGTGGTGGGCACTCCTTGACGGGCGCCCTAGGGTTACGAGCTGGTTTCCCCCCAAAATTTTACAAATGTCACACTTTTTTTTCAGAAAACGGTCGAATATGGATCACTCTTGGTTAATGAGGTGATCCAGAACGGGGCCGTTTGTTTAAGGATGAGGGTCTAGGTTTTGTCTTGATGTCCTCCATCAAGACAGAAGCTAGGCCCTCATCCTTAAACAAACGGACCCTTTCTGGGTCAGCTCATTAACTAAGAGTGATCCATATTCGACCGTTTTCTGAAAAAAAGTGTGAAGTTTGTTAAATTTTTTTCCGTTTTTAGTGCTTAAGGGGGCTGGATGAGATATCTGGTTGCTCTGATGGGGCCCAGACGACCTAGTCCATTGTCTAGCTTTGTCGTCTTCCTGAGTTGTGTGAGGTGAAAACAGAAGACCTTCGCCATGATGTTGCTGTCAGGATGTCAGGAACTGGGATGAAGTTGTGGAATGTCCATGACGTTGAGATTCCTCTTAATTAATGTGCATCACACTAACGTCGTAGTTTGTGCAACTGATGGTTTTTTTTTCATGTTCATGCGCAGTTAGGATGACCTTTCTTGTCCATTGTTCGATGGTGCCTGTCGAGGTTTTGCCGAGGTCACTTGAAGGGTTGACGCCTTCGGCTTCCACCACCACCTTGAACCAAATTGTCGGGCTGTGGTTCAGCTTCCCTCCTTGATGAGATCTTGGCGGTTGCGTTCACTGATTGAGTCTGTTAGCTCTTGACTTTGTTGTTGCACCGTCCCCAAGCGAGGTGTGGGGCTTCGGCATTGAAGGAGTGATTGATGCCAGGTGTCTGGTCTTTCCTTGCACGTGATGAGTATGTGTCTGGTGTTTGTAAGTTAGTGGACGGATGAGAGGAGGGGAGACCTGGCGAGGTCGAGTTCTCTACACCTTTAGCCAGGGAAGCTGAAGACGTGTTGACTGAGCTGCCTCGGCTGGTTGTTTGTCTGTGTGGTGGCGAAAAGGAGGTTCAGACAACAAGAAGCAATGGGCACGTTCTAGCCTCGAGAAGGGAGACAATGAGTGGGGAAGACCACGGTTTTCATGCTCTGGTGAGCTGGAGCTTCTGGTACTTGTGGCGACGAAAAGGAGCCAATGACAACGAGGAGCTATTGGCACTTTTCGCGGGTTCTGGCCATGAAAAGGGAGGCAAACAACAGGGAAGACTGCGGCAGCCGTGTTCTAGTGAGTTGGAGCTTCGGGCGCTTGCCATGGTCCGAAGTCACGAAAAGGTCGAGTTCTGGATGGGATGGATCGTCGGACGTCTCTTTCATGGGTTCTAGCCACGAAAAGGGGGAAAAACAGCAGGGAAGACTAAGGCTCCAGTTTACGGTGAGTCGACATGAGGGTTTGTGCTGGCAGCCGAGAGGACAGTGTCATCAATATTTGATGAAGGTGAAGCCACAAAAGAGGTGAACAGCAGAAGTCGGGCGTCAAATGTGAAGAAGAGTGCATTGGACGCAGCAGAAGGTTCAATCCGTGAAGATGTCCAATGGCGTGTCAGCAAAAAGGATCTTTAGATGAAGTGGAGCAATGGGTGAGTTTCATGGTTCTAGGCATGAAAAGGGGACAAACAACAGGGAAGACTGTGGCTTCTGTTAGTCGGTGAGTCGTTGCCGAGCTTGACTGGACTTCCAGCATACACAAGCCATAAAATGGTGAGTTCGTTGACAAAAAAGGAGGCTCCAGACCGGAAGGAGCAAAAGGGCGCTTCTAGCCACGAAAAGCAGAGACGCACAATAGGGAAGACTATGACTTCCATGCTTCGGCGAGTCGGAGCTGCGCATTTGATGTGGGTTGAAGTCGCGAAGGTTCTGGTTGGACTGAGCATCGGATGCCTTTCGTGAGTTCTATCTACGAAAAGGGGAGGCGAACAGCCAGGAAGTCTGCGACCTCCGTGTTTCGGTTATTCATAGCTGTGATGTTCGCCGTGGGCCGAAGCCACGAAAAGGGCAGGTCCTGGTTGGAACGGAGCGTCGGACGCCTTTTCGTAGCCATGCAAAGGGGAGGCGAACAGCAGAGAAGACTGCGGCTTCCGTGTTTTTGTGAGTCGGAGCTCCGGCGTTTGTCATGGGTTGAAGTCACAAGAAGGGCAGGTTATGGTTGGGGCGGAGCTTCAGATGCCTTTTCGTGGGTTCTAGCCAAGAAACTGAGGGGGCGAACTTTTGGGGAGACTGCAGCACCCGTGTTTCGGTGAGTTGAAGTTCCGGGTATTTGTCGTGGGCCTCAGTCACGAAAAGGGCGAGTCCAGGTTGAAACGGAGTATCCGACAGGGTGACGTGGGTTCTTGCCGCGAAGGATCGTGGCTTGTATCTAAAAATACAGTCACACCGAAGAGACGACGAAGGTGGAGTCTATTCGTTTGCTTAAAATGGGTTGTAGCCACGAAAGGGGTGAAACAGCAAAACTCAAAGGGTAATTGTGAAGTGGCAAAAAGGAGTTTTGAAAGGCTGAAGAGGTCTCAAACTATGAAAAGTCAATAGCATGACACATCAAAAAGGAGCTACAGATAAAATGGAGTTAGTGCTGATTTTCGTGTGTTCATGGGCTACGAAAATGGAACAAACAACAGGGAAGACTACGGCTTCCATGTGTTGGTACGAAGGAAGAACGGCGTCATCCGTGGTGCCAGTAATGGGCGTTTTTCGTGGGTTATAGCCACGAAAACGTAACAAACAACAGGGAAAACTGCGGCTTCCGTGTGTCGGTGAGTCATTGCCGAAAGGACAGAATGGCGTTTTCCGTGGTGTCAGCAATGGGCGCTTTTCGTGGGTTCTAGCCATGGAAAGGGAACAAACAACAGGGAAGACTGCAGCTTCTGTGCGTTGGTGAGTCATTGAGGTCGACAAAGGGAGAGAACAGCGTCATCCAGACAAGGGAGTGCAGAGTGAAGACAGAACTAGGTGGAGTGCTAATTGTGGGGAAACCAGAAAGGGTGGCATGATTTCATTGATGAGTAGCCACGATGTATTGATTCCTTTTTTTTTATTTAATGCTATCTGTCCATTCAGTCACTGAATTCAGGCGTGGCGGTGAACAGCAGTGTTCGACGAGAACTATTGATGAAGTCTTGGCAAGGGTATAAGGCGGTCACATGAGTGGAGGTCATCTGCCAACTTGCTTCTACTCCATGACATGTAGGAGAGAAGGATCAGTGGTTGTGTGTCTTCCACTTTTCCTTTTTCAAGTTTGTTTGCTTCAAGCCAATTCAGAAGATGCAAGGCCCTGGTTGCCTTTGCCGAGTCATGGAGGTGGGGGAGGCATGGTCGTTGAGCCACCCCCTGTTGTCTTGTTATTTTTTTTTTAATGTTACTACTTTCTGCAACAATTTAAGTTCAATTAGAAAAAGAGATTATACCAGTGAGTTAATGAAAGTGTTTCGATTAAGCTGAAACAGCAAGGGAAAGATGGTTGTTTCCAATGGCTTCATTAAGCCTAACGTCGTAGGACAAAAGCGAGATGTGTCGTGACAGATTGGAGCTTGCTTCCATTCAAGAATACGTCAATTCATGGTGGTGTAGTTGCCACTAAAGAGGCAGGAATTCAAGATGGTGGGCGACGAAAACGGCTTGCATTGGTCCAAGGAGGCGTAATTCGTGTCAGGCGTTGGTACCGATAAAAAACGATGGCAGCAACGGTAACGAAAACGAACACGACGTTAGTTCGTTGAGGGCAGTGTACGAGGCGAGAGCGGCGCGGGTCCGATATTGGAGGACCGGCAGCAGCAGAGTGAGTGGCAGACTCATCCATGGCCACTAAACTAACTGGCCCGCTCTACAACGATATTAAGGGGGTAGACAAAATGGCCACCACGTCTGGTTCATTTCGTCGAGGTCTGTTCTCCGAGGTAGCAACTTTGTTCGGTGCGACGCGACATCTATTGGCGGCTAGTGGTGGATTTCGAAATAATAATTTAAATTTTTACGTAGATTTTGGTGGCAAAATTTTTTATTATTTATAAGAGTATTTTTAAATGGTGTTTAAAAAAGTCACTCAGCCACAGTTAAGCTATTTCACTGCGTTTGCAAAAAAAAAAAAAACACGTTCGTTGGCAGTTTGTACGGAGGGTGTCGCCCTCGGTTGGCAAATTGCGGCAACTCAATCGCATCAGCGGTACTTTCGGCGGCCATAATGCCAACCCAGTCAGTCTCATAATGCTATTTTTCATTCAAGATCCGGCTAGCCCTGACTCATCAAAGAGCAGAGGAGGTGTCTTCCGGGTGGAGATGTACTTCGAGTTTTCTTCCCCCCCTGGGCGTCAGCATGGCAGGTTTGATGCGGCTGGAGTCGGATTAAAAGGGATAGACGCAAAGGAGCTACCTTAATGTCAACAGGAGGCAAACGGCGTCGCGGCCGAGTCGAGTCAGCATGGATGAAAGCAGGCCAGCACGACGGAAAAGGGTGAGAAACCGGCGGCAGCTGCCAGCAACAACGCCAACAAGTCGAGCTGAGAGGATGCCGTGTTTGGCCAACTTGGATCGGCGATGTTGCGACAGAAACTGCAGGCGACGAAAGGCGGAAAACAAAGTGACGTGGAGACACGCTGCTGGAGGAAACTGATGACATTCTGGTCGTGCGAAAATGCTTTTATAGAGGAGGGTTGCGTACACGCATGCGCAATAGGGTTACGACGCTGGCGGCTACAAGGAACCGAAAAACCTCCAGGAAAACACAGCATTGCGAGGGCCGTATGCAAAAATTCATTGTACTTATGTTATGTATGTTTTCCAGCGGCAACAAGAAACTGGAGATTTTCTGCAATTATTTGAAGATTATCTGCAGTCCTTTACATACTTGATTTTAGTTTGCAGTTTATTTTCAGACTTTGAAGTAAAGCTGCAGACTTTCTGAAAAGCTTTAAAAAGGTGCAGATTGTCTACAGAATGGGCAAATATTCAGTATCTTAAAAACTGTCATGAGCGGCAATGTACGATAAGATCTAGATTTGGGCTTTCAGGATGGTTACTTCAGTTGCCATTTGGCGAGCTGACCGTAAAAGGAAGTCCCTAAATATAAAATTTCCTTCCCCATTTCGTGAATTGTTACGATATTGGTAAGATTGTTAGAATATTTTCTAGCTGTTAAGCAGATTTACTGAATTTGTACAATGGCACCCGCTGCTCGTCTGCATAGCACCATGTTACGCACCTGTAAATTATTATTACTAAAACTGCAATGTTTATTTTCAGCTGTCAATGTTACCCTTGCGGATAAGTACAGTAAATGTCTTGAACTAGAGGCTAATCAATCTGGCGGGCCGACACAAAGTTACAGACATTGTCTTAACGCAAATGCAACAGTTAAAGACGAATGCGAGTAAGTAACAAAAATTCTTTCATTTAGGTCCGATTCCCATACCGACAAATATCTGTTTATTAATTTTTTGAATAATTTTTTTGGAGCCATATGTCATCTGAAAAAAAAACTTATGTCGTTCTTGAAGGGGGAAAGAAGTCTATAGTGTCCGCGGCCTATCTTGAGTTCGCCACAAAACGAACACAGATAAGCGATTGTACGTTTTTGGTAGCAGAGTGCCTTGTTGACATCAAATATGGTTACAAAAACAATGGCGGCCGTCGATTAAAGCCGCCCCTCCAGGAAGACGTAGCCGCTCATAAAATATTTGCAGAACTCAAGATACGTCGAACACACAATAGTAAAGGGGAAGGGCAAACCAGTGTATCAATCCAGGACATTTCTGATCATCTCAGGGCCTCGCTGAAATGTCCAGAACAAGCCGGATCTTATGTAATAATAATAATAATAATAACAATCTTTGCCACCCCTAGGGGTGGGAGGGTCATGGAAGGGCGGTGAGCCACTAACACCATACCATGAAATGAGGAGTAATGGGAAAAAATTAAGTACTCTCGGGCCAAGAACGCTTCAAGAATGGATGAAGATTTTCCATGTTGAGGTGGCGACGAAATCCCTGCACCGTGTTTTGGTTTACGGTAAGCTCGCTAAGAGCGTTCCAAACCCGAATGACTCGCACCGAAAAAAAATTTCGGCGAGAATTTGTTGACGAGGCTGACATTGCGAGTCTCCAGCTATGACCCCTCGTTCGACCAATACAAGGCGCAAAATCAAAAAAGGGGAGGCTGATAGATGTGAGATTGTGTAGGATCTTGTAGGTTAAGATTAAATCAAATTTGATTCTGCGTAACTCAAGTAGCTCCAGACCAGCCTTTTTAAGGCGTTCAGAGTAGCAAAGGTCACGGAATCCCGGAAGTCCCTTCGTCAATCTGCGTTGGACAGCCTCAAGGCGGTCGATATCACCCAGTAAGTGAGGAGACCAGACTGGTGTTGCATATTCATATGTCCATTAACCAACTCCTTTTTGAGCATGAATAGACGTTTTTGAAGGGGAAAGAAATCTAGTCAGGGAGGTGCAAAGCAGAGTTTCGATCTGGGAAATCTCTGATCACCTCAGGGGCTAGACGAAATGTCCAGAACAAACCAGAACATTTTCTACGACGCACGCAAAGATGGCGTGCGCCGTAGCAAACGTATCTTTAGTATTTGCTATGGTTTTATTGAAATTTTACGTAATTGTTGTGACCAAGAAAGGCCCATGCACTTTCGAAAATTAAAAAACTGTAGTGTTTGTATGAACTTGTGGAATATCTCTGCCTCCAAGGGCGTTATTTTGCCATTTGATCCTAGTAATAAAAATAGCAGGCTATACTCTTCATAATTTTTTTTTGTTTTATTTAGTACTCAAGATGAAAGTCGGTGCGTTACATTTCTGGCCGACATCCACAATTTTCAAGAATGCATCGGTCCAGAAAACGTGAAAACCTTGCGAGAATCGGGAGAAGTATTCCATGCTCGTTACAAACATTTCTGCAAGGATGCTGCTGCCATCTTTAAGAGTAAGTGAAGAAGGCAATAAAGAAACAGTATGAACTCACAGTGTTTTCCCATAATGAAGGTAAATGTTCGTGGTTCTCAAGTACGTAGATGTGGATGGGCAGAAGGATTATCCATATTGTTGGTCACCGTGTAACGGGCACTGTGTACTTGGGTGGGTGACCGCCTGGGAATCTGGCTGTTGTAGACATAGGGCCTTAGGGCTTCGGGCAGATGACCAGGAGTGGTTAACGCTCGTTAACCCTTTTAAATCTTTAAACCCGTTGAACGGGCAGATTTACCCTAAAACATTGCTCAATTTTTTTTTTAAATTTATGCTTTATTGAAGTAAAGTTTCTGTGCCAGTTTGGGGTTTTTTGCTTTCGTGGCGATAACATTAAAAAAATTAATCCAAAGTTAGTTTTTTTTTCACTTATCGAAATTTTCGATTTTATTCGCTTCCTATTTATTAGCCCAAAGTGAGTATAAATGGGAAGCGAACAAAAATAAAAAAAAATCGATTAGATTTCGATTTTATTACGGCGTCGAAATCGAATCCATCCAGATTAAAATGGAAAAATTCGATATTCGAGGTATTTTCGATATTGTGAAATTATTTCAGTACATATACTAACGTTAACTTTAAAATAAAAATTAGCATTAGATAAAACAATAAATTTAGTCAAAAAAAAAATAGTAATAGAGGGCCTTAAATACGTTTGTTATTAAATTTTATCTCTGCTAGGGTCCTTGCCAGACCTGTTGCAATTGAGACAAATATTATTATTATTATTATTATTATTATTATTATTATTATTATTATTA
>JAHWFP010164269.1:0-10174 GCA_023313725.1 Lithobius niger
TTGCCACCATCCACCCCAACCAGCTATGTCTAGTTTTTTTCTTGTAGCAGTAGTATTACTAGCTTCAACTCAGTCCTGCTTTCACTTTCAGCAGCGTCATAGACCATGGGGCACTATTTTCCTCTACAGTTTTCTTTTTAATGACTAGGAGCTTGTCATTTATACGTAGAAAATGATAATTATTTAAAAGAACAAATCAATTTTTAATTTTTCAAACACCGTATGAAAAACCGACACAAAATCCGAATCGGTTTCGGTTTCGATTTTCAATAAAAACCGAAAATTCTGTTTCAGTTTCGGTTACCGACCCATTCCTACTACAAGGTATACGTGAAATCAGTGCGGTTGGATGTTGTATTTTAACGTGAAGTTAGGACTCTAAACTGATTGTGTAAAGATATTTCCAGGGGTGCATACAATTTTACTGCACAAAATTTCCCACCATATTTTCCTACATTTTTTTCAAATTTCCACAGCCTTTCGCTATACAGCAAGCCATTTTTTAGTGAATTTCTACAGTTTTCTGAAATTTCCGCGAACCTCGTTCTGGAATATTCTGCACACCTGGATATTTCCTTGGCCCAGCCGTTAATCAGTTGACTACGCAATCAAGTCTACGTCTCCTTCTTCAAGGCGTGATGGTGGCTGCGGTATCTGTCAGCGGCGCAGCGCCAGCGTGCTACAGTGTATGAGGTAAGCTATTTACATTGCATTGCGCATTGACGTCTTAATTGCCCTTTGGATTTTAATTCGAGGACTGGTGATTATTAGTACATGCACGAAATTACGGTTAAGACAAATGTATGGCTCAGTTGTGTACTGCTATACCGTATGTCGGAGTGCAACGGTTCTAGGCCAGTAGAACATGGAAGTACTTGACTTCAAATAACAGTTGGGTCTAATGGTTTCCAACACACAAAATGGCGGCAGCCGATTACAGAGTTACTGCTCAAGTCGCAAGCCGAAGAACAAGTAAGAGCGTTGAGGCGTACGAATATCGAGAGAAAGAGTTCGTCGTTAAAAAGTGTGAGTTTACATTAGACAATTAAATTATATCGCCGCAATATTAAGTGCCGATGTAAACCTATCTCCGCTGCCTTTTTGGAATTAAATGTCAGACAGCTGGAGCGGAGAGTTGAACCCACGACCTTTAAAACGAAAGTGCAAAGCTCTTCCTCGCGGCCATACTGACACAACCTTTCAAGGAAGAAGTAATCCAGTGAGGAAGAAGTAAGGAAGAGGTAATCCACTGACAAAGACTGAAATATTGATGATACTTACTGACAGCTTCGATGACGTCAGCTAAGAGAACTCCGTCGGCAATATCGACTTGCAAATCCTGCACGTAGCGTTTGAAGCGAGCTTTTTCCAAATAATGATTCGCCCAATCCGTGTAGATCTGTAACAAATAAAGCATTCTGGGTTTAAAAGAATGCAATGACATGTTTGAAAATTGGTTTCAAGTAACTTATTAAATAAACATGGTACGCTATTTACCAAAATTGTCCCTTGATCGTCACGAATCAAGGTGCGAATTTTCGGTGGTCTTATATCTCCCATCTTCCTCAAGCACTTCGAGCGTTGCAAGCACTTCGAGCGTTGAACGTCTTTTGTAACAACTTCCCGTTTCTCCAAGTCAAAAGACGTTCAACGCTCGAAGTGCCTGAGGAAGGTGGGAGATCTTTCTAAAAGATAAAAGACCACCAAAAATTCACACTTTGATTTGCGACGATCAAGGGACAATTTTGGTAAAGAGCGTACCATGTTTATTTAATTTCTGTCTTACCAAGTAAAACAAGGAGCCTTTCGGCCTATCGTGCAAGTAACTTACTTAAGTGCAATTTATTAGTCTGGCTTACGAGCTACGAATGGAATGTATTTCGGTAGCAATGAGTTGTTTATGCCTGGATACCTAACTGTGCGGCCGACAGCTTGTCAGTTTTTAATACAGAGGCCTTCAGTAATGTCAAACTCAAACATAACATCAATCTCAATTTGTAGTTCAATGTTTGCATTTTAACCTGGTTGTCTTGGTTAGTGTATCGATTGGGAATGAAATACTACATTTTGTTTGGCTGCAATGTGCGTGTACTGGTGGTTTGCATCGGGAAGGCTGAGGGCATACATGTCCTCGTATACTTACTACCCTTGTTTATACGGAAGGAATTCCGAAAAAATTATTTAACCATGGAAACAATTGAGCTTGACTCCCGAAGTTTCTGACATAATTACGCCGTTTCATCGTGTTAGCTTGCCAATTTTGGAACTTGTGATTTATCAAGCCACATGTTTTATGAAACACAAGACCGTTCATTTCATTTCATTTATTATCCCAGAAGCCATGGTCCAAAACCGTTCATTCTGCTCTCCAACAAGGAAGAAACATTAACAAAGCCTTGTAATGACGTGACCAGTGAAAACCATCATTGTTTGCGTGGTAGCAATGGGTTTCTGTGGGATCAAGCAGTTTCGGCCACTCAGCCTGGCATTGTCGACCTATATGAATCGAGAGTCTACTTTTGAATTTAACAGGACGGAAAGTCAGATGGGCTCGATTAGCGTTAAATAAATACGGATGCAAACCTATTTACGTTGCCTTTTCGACTAAAATGGCAGACTCCCTGAGTGGGGAATTGAACCCACTACCTTTGAAACCCACGACTTTGGTATTTGGTTTCAAAGGTCGTGGGTTAAATTCCCCGCTCAGGCAGTCTGCCATTTAAGATCAAAAGGCAATGTAAATAGGTTTGCATCCGTATTTAATCAACTTTTCTTTCGACACATCCACGACTTTTTAAAACACGCCCTACAAAAAAAAATTGAATGCCAGCATTTTATTCAGTATTAAGAAATAATAAAAAAATTACATTGTAGCTTCGATTGCCACTAAATGCTGTTGCCACCGGCGACGGTATGAACTTAGCTAATTTCTATGTGTTGTTGTTTATAATTATTTTGCATGAAAAAAAGCAGACGATCACAAAAGCAAAAAAAAATGGAAAATTTAAGCACGAAACCACTGGGTCCACAGATGTTTTAAACAGTATTTCCTCCTCCCCCCTAAAAAAATGGAAAAAAAAAACACCAATTCTTTCTTGCTGCTTCATGAAAAGCTGGCCGCAACGGTGCATTTGTTGTTTAGTAGTCAAAGGCTTGTTGTCACCAACGGGAAATCTATCTTGGCGCCAACCAGCGGCAGTAATATCGTTTTAACCTTTACATATTGCTCCAAGGTGCACGTGGACGTACAAATTTTCACTCAATAATTAAGGAGGCAGGTGGCTTTGTTGCGTTAAAAGAAATGGCGTTGTGCATCCCGTCCAGGGTCGGATTGGGCCTCCCTGGGAATGTGCTGCAGGGGCCTCTGGATGCCTCGCGGGGACCGGAGGAGGGGGGCGGGGGCTACGGAAGTACCAAAGATAGAGTATGTTTAAAGAAATCTACGTAAATGTGAAAGTTGAAACGTTTTTTGACAACTATATAGAGACGCAACCTTAATAAAATTTCATTTGAAGTTTTTTCAAAAAATACAGTTTATATATTTTTTTAAGGAAGGGTCTCCTGTCGTGTGGAGGTGGGGAAGCAGAGGTACGGATCGGAGCCCTGCATAAGCCAGCGTATCTAATGAAGTCAGCGTGACTTTGAAACGTATTCTTTCCTGCAACTAAGAGATTCAATTTTTATACGAATTCATTATAAACTCAAAATTATTTTTTCCAAACAATGGTCTCCTATAGTGGGACCGGGCGGGGGGGGGGGGGAAGAGGGTGAAATGCAGAGCCCCAACGCTAGCGTATTTTAAAGAAATCAGCGTAAATTTGAAACTTGTTCCTGCAACACAGAGCTGTAATTTCATACGACTTAATTTCAACTGTTTAAAAAATTTGTTCTTTTCTAAAACAAGGGCCTCTCGTATAGGGGCCTCCACGGGGTCCCCGGGTTCCCGGGCGGCCCAATCCGATACTGATTCCGTCGCTTGATGCACGTAACTTACTAGGCAGCATTAGATGGACACTGGGTATAGACAACCTTCCATTAAGTGTGTTCATAAAGGGTTATTATTTCAACATGCGATTAGTTCGGTGAACAATACATCGACGCCTCGCGCTTCTCCTCCCCCCCCCCCCCCCCCCGGAGTGTTCTGTTGTTGTCTATTATATAAAATTACAAATTTGAATACAAAAAGTCATATTCACGCTAAATCAGAATGGGAAGTTACTTGAAGAAAAAAGTTCTAGAGATTATTTACAACCTCTTTGTTATCAACACGCTAAAAACATTTTTTTCCGACCGATGTCTTTTATTGCCGCACAATTTGAATATGACCCACGTGCACACGTCCCTTGTTGTCTGCACAATATCCCAGAAAATTCCGATTGGAATGACGTAGAAAAACAGTCCCTCTCTTGTTCTGGCTACCGTGGCTTTGTCCGGGAACGTGTCAAACCTCAAAACGGCACCAGTTTGGGATCCTGTCAGTGGGCCCCATGGTGTCGTTTTATTCTTCATGCACTCACGCTTAAAACTGTTTGGGTGTCAAACCCCCAAAATGTATTTTGCTTATTTGCCTTTTAAAATGACGCGCCGATTTTTACGTTTACCCTCTTTATTTATGGTTCCTTGTTGGTTTTATTTCAGGCACCACAAAATAAAAACACAAAAACAGACTTGTTCGAGTCACCGACCACGAACAAGTAGTGCGTAAGAGCTTCCCAAAAATCAAGTTTCAAGATGAATTTTACGGTCGAATTCGTCACACCCAAGAAATCACGGCGAAGACGTTTGATGACCAGTTGCTTCGTAAATGCCTCAGAATAAAGATCTATCTTTGGATTTTACAACGTTTTCGCAGAAAAAAATCTCAGGTTAACGCTAAACCTCACGGGCGTCAAGTGTCATTCGCAAGCTTAAAATAAAACGCTCCCTCGCGTGAGAAAAGGACAAGAAAAAAAAAGGTAGGAAAAGAAGATGCAGAAGAATGGAGGCAGTTAGGAAAACGAAAGCTGCGACGGAATGTGTGGGAAGGTGCTTGGGAGACACATCAAACTGCCAAGAAATACCTTGGCCTAATCTTTTGTAAACACATCTACACAAATACAGTTGCCGGGTAATTTAGTAAAACAAATCACGTAACGGTGTTAAGTTTAGACTATATCTTAGGCAGGATACATGAAAAGAAACGAAGATGCGGATAAAAAGACAAGTAAATGCTCACGTGGTAGCACCACCACACTGGCCAGAGCCGAAAATATAGGAGGGGAGGAGGTGTGTGACGGGAAATTTTCTTTGCTCCAACTCCGTTCTTAAAACTCAATAACTGTCATATTTTGGAAACATTGATACGTAAATATTAATACACAAACATTGATAGCGGTAGTAGATTTACTTATAAGTAATAACCAAAAGACCTCGTTTTCTTGCTTGCGTAAGTAAGACTTCTTGCCTAGAATTCTTATTTCTTATTTAAAAAAAATAGTATTTGTTAATTTAAAGAGTGAAATAATTTAATAATACTTCAGAAACGTTTTGGGATGCGTAAACATGGCCAGCGATACATTTTTGCTACTCAAGTAAGAACCAAAGTCCTTCGTTTTCTTACGTTCTTACTTAAGTAACAATGCTACACCTATAGCAGTGGTTCTTAGTAGGCCTACAGTAATGAGAAACTTCAAGGGTTGCTGGAACTTCGCTTTTGTGTTTTATTAATAAGAAAGAAGAGTTATGGAATATTTTGGAAGGCAAACTCGGCAGGTGAATTCCAGGTACACATTCATCAAATGTTAGGCTAGTAGGATGGCGTGTCCCTGTAGATATTGCAGAGGGTTTTTGTTATCGTTTTGGAGAATACTTTGATTCTGCGGGTTTCGAATTCGAATATTTTATCCCTGTTTTCAAAACTGTCTGCTGTCAGTTCAGATTCAGTACAGATTGTGAATTGGGCCAGTCCAGCTTAGGCATTATTGATACGAGGTTGCAGAAGTGTATATTCCTGTCGCAGGAATTCTTCATTGATCAAACTGTACGAGGAGGAGCTCTCTTCACTCAAGATAAGCGGACTTCTTAAAATTCGTTTGTTCCAAATTTGTCACATCTCAGCAGGGAAGTCGAGCGGTAATGATTTTTTTTTTTTTGGCATATCAAGGACTTAACTTGTCATTTCACCAACATCTCGTTGACAGACAATGAGAGTTAACGGAAGCAATGAAAATATCAATGACGTTTTTAATCCTGCATTTCGTTGATTGAAAAAAATAATTAAAATGTAATCGAGCCTGAATTGAAATTTTCTTACTACTGTAGCAATTTTAAAACTTTAGGACTGCAAATAATGACAGAGAAAAAGCGCAAGCGCAGCACTCTAGTCTGAAAGCTAAGCTAATCGAACCCCAATATGACATATCCCATAATTAAAATAAAAAAAAATTATCCGTCATCTATACAAACGCTAAGTGTGTCGCCGCCAAGTAACAATAGGTCATCCGACTGTAGACATCCGATTGTTAAAGACCATGAACGAGAGATGGTCTTAGGGCCTTAGGGCAGATGACCAGGAGTGGTTAACGCTCGTTAAACCCTTTAACCCTTTCACGAGAGATGGAACCTGCGGAAATATTATGAACACTCCCTTTCATGTCAGGTCTGGCCCAACTGTAATGACCGGAAATCAACGCAATGACCGGAAACCAAGGCAACGAAAAAAAACCCATTGTCTGGAAAGTACTCTTTTCCGAATTACAGACTTCACCAGTTCTGCAAGCAACTTGCAATCATTGGTCCTAGCATCCAGACACCTCAAGTACTTTAAAGTCCAAGTCAGCTGATAATGTCACAGTTGACAGTTTCACTGTTTCCAAACAAGGCCAGTAATGTTGTTGTTTGGTTACCAACAGCTTACGAGGACACTTTAGGCCACGACATCTGCTTGGCATGGACGCTGGACAGAATGGCTTAAACTCAGGAGCGCTTGAAACTTGAAACGAAAGGCTTTCCAGAGTTATGCGATATGAGCTGCCTTTGCTGTTGTGATGCCTAGGATTGGTCGTTAAATTGTTCCTAGACCTTTTAGTAACACCCTCACGCAACACCTCATTTTACTAATTTGAACGTGTTGGTAGACATAAATTGAAAGGCAATTACTTGAACGGTTTCTTTAAAGCTTCTTTGCACTGGCATACCACGCTTACCATGCATTCGACGGACTCGGAAAGTGTTGAAAATCATAACACAGAGATGTTCATCCTTTTCAATACTACTGTGCATACGCTGTTCTTCCTTTTCTGCAGTTTTGTGACTATGTTATTACTGTAGAAATGGTGCAGTAATATGATTTATCTATGGAACTATTGACTCTACAGGCACTCATTGTATCCCGTCACAGAATCTAGGGGAGCTGCTGACACAGAAAGATTCTTTCACACGTTTTGATCATTGATCATTGTGTAAATGTAAAAGGATTCAGGTTATGGTTGTTGAGAGGATGTTGGAAGGGCACGATGCCATGCAAATCTTTTATAACCTGTCCTAACTCTAGGAACATCAAAAATAGCATTGCGTGTAGCAGCAGCAGGTATATGGAAAATGCAAACCCGCTTCAACAGATCAATACAATGTACCTTGTCATGAATAAGTTTGTGCAGATTAAAAAAAAGATCTAACGAGGTCCTATAAATGGTACAATGTTGAGATTTCAAATTTGAAACATCAATTTTCATAGGCGAAATGATGAAACTGTAGTCATATAGAACAGCTGCTGTAGTCATATAGAACACTTGTAGTCATTACAGTCAACTGTAGTCATACGAAACTGATAAAACTGTTAGGTCACATAGAACAGCTATATCATAACAGACCTAGAGAACTGGTGTAAGGAACATGACAAGTGAATTTTCGAAAACTTACCGAATGGTTTCGTTCCAATTCGTCAGTCTCCATTTCCAAAAGGCAAGGAAAAGGCATGCCGCACAATCAAACGTCTTGTATTTGTTTCTCATTTTTGTTAACTTAAGAAGAAAGAAAACAAAAAAGAGAAATGGCCAATCAGCGAGCCCTTATAAACAACCCTCGCGGTGGGATAGGCTGTTGTAGAGTGCAAGAACACTGGCGAAATGGCCGACCAGAAGTCAGCACAAGTTCAACACATCGTTTTCTAGACGTCTAGGTGTTGAAAACATTTGAAATTTATGAAGAGAGAGGATAGGACGGGGAAAAAAAGCGTTCAACTTGTGTCTTCGTGTAAATTGGCGGGAGCTTCAGACCAACTTTTTCAGTAGCGTGGCTGCTTGGGAGGGAGGGAGGGAAGGAGGGAGGGGTGGGAAGCACGTGTTGCTCATAATTCAGCTGTCGTCCGCTAACGGCGTTCCCTCCTGCTGCCTCAAGACAAGAATGAAATTCGAATGAACATCGCATTAAAATCGAATGTCAAGGTTTTTTTTTTTCTCTCTTTCGACTTTTGCAGCTTTTCTTTCTGTCTGAAACTGGATGAAATAGATCTTGCAGTTAGACTGAAAAGTACCTGAATGCCTATTTTTTTCTTGTTGAAGTCAAACACGACGATTTACTCTTTTGAATTTACTTCTAGCTACAGAAAAGACCACATGAAACCTGATGTAACAGACTTTTGTACGATATTTAAAAATAATTCGATATTTTTTTTTAGTATTATTCCTTGCCATGACAAGCAATTGTGGGAAATCGGTAAAAGGACAAACCCTCTCCTATTTTCGTGCATCCTGCGCGTAAATAGCTTTAGCAATATTTACGACGTTTGGCTGATTGTAGCAAAACCGTCTCGTACGTGGGAAAAACACGAAAATAAGGGCATTTGCAACATTTACAAGTACGTTTAAACTTATGTTGCAAAACTGAGTCATGCAGGAAAGCCAACGTGTAGGCCTGTCCCTTTAATCTGAATTCATTTTCAGAGTGACTCGAAAACTCATTCCTTTTGAAAATTGCGTGCTTTAACTTTCTCATCACGAATTGCACCGTTCATAGTATTTAGCCTCGTGCACTGTTTGCAAACCTCTCATTTCGTGTATAATCATAATTTTCAAGATTTAAATAAAAAAAAAACCGTGTATCGCGTCATACGCTATCCACCCAAAACCAAAACTGGTATATGAGAAGCTACAAAGCTTCCATAAAGGCGGCCTTAGAAAGTAGTGATATTATTCAACGAAGGAAAGGCAGCCAAGATTAACCGTATTAACCAGTATAACGGCGCATTCCCAGCTTCTTTAATTTCTTTGAGCCAATAGTGATTAAAATTATTTGCAAATATTACGGATTACATAAAAGTCAATGGCTGATGCATCGGCTGGTCCAGTACAAACCATCAGTAGGACAGTACGAGGTAACATGTTAGTGTAAATTATATCTGGTTCAGCGGGATCTTCCTTAGCCAATGTCACCAGGCCATTTTTTATGCAAGACAAGACTTGCATCCTTCCTTAAAAGCACTTTTGCAACGCGACAGCCAGATGGGAAGTGCCCGTCAGTGTCGCTCGTCCCCTACCCTCACCCACCCACGCAACCAAGCAACCCTAAGGGGGAAATGGGTGTCAAAATATCGCCGGCGGGATCACCACTCATCCACTCTCCCCCGCCCGGAAACAACGGCATGGCCCATCCCTCTTGCGTGCAATATCTCCATTTCAAGAAGGGAAAACCCAAGAAATGATCTGCCACAGAAGTTTGGAAGTTGCAGCTACAACTGGGAGGGATGCGACGTTAAAAAAATACTAAAAATAATTCACGGTCGTTGGCGGTCGGGCAAGCTTCGCTAGTATCAGGATAGTATATTACAAAGGGTGGCCTAAAGGTACTAAACAAAATTGTGTGGACTGTATATACGTTTGTTATTCGCCGGGTTAGCCGATTCAATCAATTTGATTTAAAGCGTTGATTCAAATCATGATTTAAGTCAACAGCACAAAAATCATTAATTTACATCAGTTTCATTTTAAATGTGCAATATACATGTAAGGACAATAGAAACCAACCTTTTTGTTCATGAAATTTCTTTACTTTCATTTCTGTGGATTAATTCATCACTATGGTACAGTTTCTGTTAAGGATTAGGGAACTGTATATACAGTTACACATAACTTACTAGAGACCCATGCAGGCACGGACTGGGAACTGAATTTCTACCGGGAAACACTCAGAGGGGCCC
>JAHWFP010164269.1:10274-21998 GCA_023313725.1 Lithobius niger
AAAAAAAAAATGTGTTAAGCATTAGCGGATAAAATTGCGGTGTATTTCATAGGCAAAAATATATATATATATATTGCTGCACACTGCCAACAAAGAATTTTTTTCAGTTTGGAAATGCTTTTGGGATCGGTTACACAGCCTACCTTAAATAAGAAGTTTCTTAACGAGTTGATATCCAGACTCTATAAATGCATTTATGGTAAAATCGTTGTCAAATTTCACCAAGCTTTCCCTTTCACAAGTCATTAGTAGTAGTGATTGAAGCTTTTTTTTATTATTATTTTTTTGTGGGGGGGGGGGGTTTATTGAGGAATTTCGGGGGCCCCACCGGGAAATTCCTAATATCCCGGTGGGCCAGTCCGTGTGTTTACTAATGTTACCAAACTTATATTTCCAAAGAAACTTGATAAGTATGTCCCATTCGATTCATAATGTAGTATCAAGTTAAGAGACAGGCGAGTCATTCTTCAGAAATTCTTTACGTCTGTTTTTGTACGTAATATAAAACAAAAGTAGGATAGAAGAAAATGATTTCAAGTAATATTGAATACTTCTTGATGGTAAAGTGAAAGCTTTGACGTATTTATTATCGGTAGAAAAATTTTAACAATTTGGTGAAACACCTATTTACTATAGCCTATAGTACATAACGCAACTAAAGCCGACTTTTTTTTTTATTTAAAAAACAAAAAATGATTTTTTTTCACCCAGCCCTGAATAAGGCCTATTGGAACTGTCCTCCCGAATGTAATTGTCTTAGATGGTTGCCATCTTTGTTGCCTGCCTGTATTCAATATCCGCAAACAACATACACTACAGATTTGCTGAGAAAAATATTGTAAATGTAGACAATTAAAGGGAAAACGAGCATAGAATACATTTTTGTTTTTTTTGCGCCATGGTTTTTACGCCATCTTGGAGGAGCACCTTGCTCATGTTCCTGAGGTATTGCAATAGCCGATTTCCGCATAGTCTAACTAGGCTGTAGCTGGAGGTATATACAGATCTTAATAAGATCTACAGAAATTTGAGGTTTGATTAAAACATTTCTGTAATGTGTGCCGCATTGGAATCCCGGACTACTGCACTGTGACTAAGGTTGACGCTAATGACCTAGTTCTCGACGCGCCATTAAGCCTCAATTTTCCCCCCCCCCCCCCCACCCCCATCCCAGGGGCGCATATGTCCAAGGACGCCACACAGATCCTGCTTTCATCTACCATGCTAATAAATGATAAATACAATTTTTTCAATCAAAATTCAATCATAATTTTAATGGCTTCATTACAATGGACGGAATTTATGCTTTCATTTCTTTTGTTAGAATGTTTTCAATGTAAGCATTTACTCATTGAAGCCATTTTCCGGTGTTCTGGGCTTTCCTCGCAGACACGAAATAATAATGCTTATGAAATAAACAAGTGACCAAAATAAAAACTCAAACGAAAGTCATGCAAGATTTTTTTTTAAATTCTGAAACATGTTTTTTTTCGGGGGGTGGGGGGTTGTTGGTGGGAGCACGCATGGGAATTTCTACAACATCCGGGCGGAAAACGGGTAAAAACTGGGCTCTGCGTATCGGTTATCATCTTAATATCGGTCCGTCATATTGGTGGCCGAAAACGATTCGCGAAGGGGTCTGCATCGGATAGTTTAAAACTGGCATCGATCAGTTTCTAAGTCTGCATCGATCTTCTTCACCTTTAAAACTTCTATCATATAATTACTGCTAATTTTTTTTTACATTGTACCAGCTGGTTTGAGTTAACTTTTCAAAACGGTATTTTATCTTTTAAACTTGAGACGCGCGTGTCTCGAGGCGAAAAATGCTATCGAAATTTACAAACAAATCTGGCTTCATTAATCACAAGCGCCTTCTTCAGCCGACAGTTTTTGCTTGGCTTTGGCAAAAAGAAAGGACGTAAGGAAAGGAAAAAGATTTTGTGCATCCCTCAAACTTGAGTGGCATAAAAAAACTGGGTTGCAGGGGGGAGAGGCGCACCAGGCTCGTAGAGGTATAAGTGGGGTCCTTAAACGAGTGAAAATAAGAGCTCGATGACAGTCGACGTGAATCGAATGTGCAATGAAGGATCTCCTAATTATAGTACGGATATTTCCCAATCAAGTTAAACAAACAAATATAAAACGACGTTTTTTTTATTTGTATACAGCCTTCCTTACGCGTTAAAGTCTTGGTACAATAAAAAATAGTTTGAAAAAATAAATGTCTAAAATTAGTGTTTGCACTCGCATGTCAACGTAAAAATTCCAGGGTTTCTTTCCAGTTACTTTTTAAGGAAAATTCAAGGATCGCCAATTATGTACAATGAGACATTTAAAAGGTAAGTTAGATAAATACAAATCGTATTAAGACACACGCTAGTGTGTCACCCGCCAAGATTTAACGATAACATCAGCGTTCGTCCTATCCAGATAATATATAAATGACCATGGCGACCCTAGACACTCGTGTCTTTACAGCTGAGGCAGTTTGGCTAATTGCAGGCATCAGAGGTTAAATAACAATGCAACATGCTGAAACTTCGTTTGATCAGAACACTTTGGTCGCCTGACAACATAAAAGTCACTGTTAGACTTTTACGTTGTCAGGCGACGAAAGTACTCCAAACAGCTTAACGTTTTCTTGTTGAAAAAACGGTGTAAATAACATTGATATTACTAATTACTAGCTACTACTAGTTTCGAGAAAGTAAATTTAAATTCTTCCATAAGGCTGAAATATTTGCAGATAGGTTTAACCGTTGAACGTGCCTTTTGCTGGTTAGGGGAAGAGTAAATTGAGAGTTACCAATCAACCTCAATAACTACTTTAAGGGCAGAGTTTCAGTAATTCGTTGTTATTGTTTGTTTTCTAGGGAGCACGAACCCAAATTGAGTTATCTGCCCCACGACGATGATATGGAGCACTGTTAGTTTGTTTGTTAGTTTATTGAAAGTCTAAAGACATACACGTCATGCGCTCTTATACAATCTAAACCTAAATGTAACTAAACAGAATTACCAGACAGAGAAAGCATTCTGTGATTGTTCAATAGTACAATCAACAACAATGGAATGTTAATCGTAGCAGACAACAACAGCACGAGTGAAATGTTTTAAAGTATTTCTTGTACCAAAAGTGTTACCATATTGCGGTCCTCAAAAAGGAACTAAAGCCCAAAAAAAAAAAAAAAAGCAAAACACCGTAAAACTACATTTTGGCTTTTCGTAATTGCTGGGGAAAAAAATGAATTTCATTAAGTTGGATCAAAAAGCTATGATATATACCCACAACAAAACCTGGTAAGGATTCCGCAAGGTTTTCGGCCGTTTAAAGTCGTGATGTAAAACACCAAGTTAATCCCACCAACGAAGACTTCAAACGTTAAATGAAATAACTGAAAATTGCGCAGTAAACAATTTCAGTATATTTCATTTAACCTTCGAACTATTATTCGGTGGGATTAACTTGGCGAAAGAGCTTGGCGTTTGATATTACTTGTCATAACTACCTATTAACAGCCCCAAGCAAATGGGCTGAAAAAGGTTTATTGGTTTGCAAACTCTACCAGGCAACCAAAAAAAATAATTCTCATCGAGTTTTCTTATGGTTCTTCCATGCAAAACTACAGAAGCTCAGTTCATCAGCACTTGTTCGTCACTGGTGTGAATGAGAACCCGCAGGAAATTATATCTTGCCTGTGTGCCTTAGACGTTGTCAGCTTTCAAACCCACGAATTACTCCGTCAGTAGGTTGTTACGACTGTGATAAATGTGAACTATAGCTGAGACTATCGACTTCGGGTGCCATAACCCTTACTAGGCCTAGATTTAATTTTTTAATTTTTAGTATGCCTAGATTTTAATTTTAAATATTTAGAAGGAATCTAGAACGGAAACGGACAAACCATGCGATTTCGAACCAGGAAACAAATCTCCGATCAATACAGTGGGCCGATATGGCATTCAGCATACGACAGAATAAATCCCATACCCGCTGGCAGTCTCTCACCTACCCCGGTCAGCACTTACTTTTCCAGGGTCACTTCATCAGTTTTTCTAGTACTGAAAAAGTTACCTGGAACAGACCAAATTCTTCAGGCATATAGGTTGAGTTCTGCACCCGTTCTGCCACTACTACCACACGATTAAGAACAGTACAGTGGCGCATCCTGAGGGAGGGAAGGGGGGGAGGGGGGGTGCACTTGCCCCTCCCAAGACATGAGACAAACAGTAAAATTGATAAATTGCAAGACCCTCGTTTTTTTTCGAGGCCCCTTTCTTCGCCTCAAGTAGGGTAACGTTGGTTTATTAACAACCAAACTTCGTTCTCGAATCCAGTGTTTCCTCTCATCCCCCCCTTCCCCCTCGTGCAAAAAAGTATTTACGTCGAAGCTAAACAAAAAGCAAAGAATTTGTTGCCGTTAACAACATTTATCAAATTGAACTGAAAGAGCACGAAAAATCACTGACACTGTTCAAAATGCGTTCACTTTCAGACCCTTTTTTATATTTTTGTTTGCTCCCTCCAAAATTCCTTTGCTAACAGACTCATTGTAATGTGGAACTCGCTTCCAGATTTTGTTACTTCTGCACCTTCAGTTAATGCATTCAAAAACAGGCTGGATGACCGTATCGCTGATGATCTGAAATATCATTTTGATTAACTTTGTGCATTGTATATTTTACACTGTTAAGATTAATATGTTCCTTTGTTTATACTACTCTTTTTGATTCACTTGAACCCTGTATTAATTAATTATTTATTTATTTTTTTCTCTTTGACCGGAAATATGAACAAATTGTTATTTTTACGAACTTTTCTTGTTATTATTACATTTAATATGTTTTGTATGTTTGCCACATTCCTCTTTAGGAAACCGGCAACTCATTGTTATTATTAAATTAAATTAAATTAAATTAAATTAAATTAAAATTCTGGATGCGCCACTGGAACATTGTAAGAAATTTCATATTTCCTAAACTGACGTTGCTGTTTCTTAATCCAAAAAATGGCCCATTATTTGGGGTCACTGATCGTTGGTCGACGAAATGTGTGAAGTGAAGCAGGCTTCGTCAGTTAAGAGTCTGTTGTCCGTCAGGGCGTGGTGTTTCCATTGGCGCCACAAAAGCGCATTTCACCAAGTCCCTCACTTTAATTGTAGCTCTTCCCTCCACAAGAGTTCTTTGGAAGTGGGCCAATGTCAACAGTGGAAAGTGCCATCGACCATCGGAGGGAAGAAATCGACGGTTATCTCAATGGACTTAGAAGATGCGCTCATTGAGATAAGGTTAAGTTTCGGAGACCGAAAAAGCTGGAGTAGATAACTTTTTTGGTAGGTACGCTTAAAGTGGGTTTCGACCATTTACATTATTGGAATATCTGACCTCAAGCTTCCAGACCACCGAGGATCTTGGACAGTGGTCATTGCATTATCACTAAAAGAAAACTAAAAAAAAAATCTAACGCGGAAACTATTTGCTCTACAATGACGTAATAAAAAAACATACCCTGTTTTTATCGTTTAAATTGAACGCACAAAAAACTGATTAAAACTGAAAATGTTCCTTGGAGAGGACGCTCACTGAGTGGTTCCAACATATTTAGTAATTTGGAAAAAAAGAGCATTCTTTTTTAATGCAATAAAATCGGAAATAACATAATGAGGGACTTTTTCACAAAGCATAATTCATATACGTACACACAATTTAATAACATTAAGTTTTACGAATTAAATAAGAACGCGCGTAGCAGGTTTCGCACGGCTTGAAATTTATTTTGCTGTCACGAACAGGTTAGATTTAGGCCTAACTGCCCGATTTCCCGTGTTTTGCTCACTCTATCTAACAGGGACTGGTGTTCATATTTCTGGTCATGTCTTTAAACACTCTTAAGCGCAAAAAAAAAAAAAAATATATATATATATATATATATACATATAGGGTGTCCCAAAAGTCCCAGAACACCCTCGCAACTTTTTTAAGGGGTTGAAAGGAAATAGTGAAACTCTGGCAATGTAAGTTTGGTTAAAGAAGTCGTAAAGGGACGTAGATGGCAGCAAAATGCTTCGTTCAATTTAGTTGGATCACATCTACAACGTCTTTTACGGTTTGAAACCTAGAGTGTGGGCCTAAGTGCCCCCCCCCCCCACACCAGGCGTAATGCAGATCCTTTAACCAAACTTACATTTCCAGAGTTTCACTATTTTCTTTCAACCTCATAAAAAATTGTGAGGGTGTTCTGGACTTTTGGGACACCCTGTATTAATAACAATAATTGAAATATACGACGTACAGAATTTTATACCATATTATAGGAAAGAATGCAGAACTCATTCTGGCACTTTTTCTTTTCAACAGATGACGTTCTGAACTTAGTTAATTTGTACGCGTTAAGTTCTTTTAATTTATTTAGGTTGGATTTAGGTTGGATTGATTCCGTAGTATCAATCACGGAATCACGTTAAATTAGATAAATAATGGATACATAAAATTAAATGGACTTGAACAACATTTAACAAATCGTTTAACATCTACGGTACGTTATGCCGCATCGCCGCAACCGTTCATCATATAAAAAAAAAAAAATCATTCTTTAAATAACAAAGTAACGTATGACACTGACGAATTATAGGGGCGGGGAAACCGGAAGATTTTACCAAAACAAAAAAAGTGTAGTTTTGTACGACTTGTGTTTTTCTCATGCTAATTACTCTTCGTTCAATTAAGCTTCAAGGCAATTTCCTGACTTTGACGACGCGTGCCAATAAATGGACCTTATCTTTTCTAAAGAAAAGAAAAATACCAGAAGGGGATGCATGTACGCATCATTACGTCTTATCACCGCATAAATAAGATAAAAAAAAAATTTAAAAACAGAAGCTTTCGCTGAGTCTTAGTGAGCATTCTCAGCTGCCAACAATATTCAAAATTTTCCAGCAAGGTTTGAATGTAGTTGGCAGTTGCGAATACTGGAACAGCAGGGCCATGCACTCAAAAATGCGTGGTGTGTGTAGTTCCGGTCTGTACCATGCGCCGTGGCTGTTTGCTGTGACGTGCGTGTCACGTGACTGGGCTAGTCCACTCAGACGGCCAAACAGCCGTTGTTCTCGTTCATCATTGGCTAACTCATGGTGACGTCACGGCAAACAGCCACTGCGCGTGGTTTAGTTGGTCCCGTAGTAAATAAAGAGGCCAAGTGTATGACCGTTAGGTGATTACTGTAATATTTTGGTGTCAGCAGTGCACTAACATCAGAATGCGCCATGATTCATCAACAGTGTCGGACTGGTCCCTTTCGAGGGCCCTCTGTACGGATCCTGAAAGGCCTCCCTCCACCCCATTATGTATATTCAGGGCCCCCTATTTTGCCAACTCATCACACGATTTTGCCTTTGAAAAGCACGTTTGCAAGAGTAGAGTCCGGAAAACCCATTTCGGGGGTCTGGTGGAGCGCTGTAAGATCCCCCAGCGGAATCCCAGAAATCTGAAGCGTTTTAAGCTATTTTAGTGCCCGTTTCTGCCATTTTCTGGCTTCCAGTGCACACATTTGCAACAAATTGTCAAGTAAATTTTGGTGATTTTTCACATTCGTTCTTCAGGACGGCAAGTTTCGAAAAACCCTAATTGCGACTAAATCATGTTTTTCTTTTTTTAGACATTTTCTTTGCTAATTAAATTAATAAGAGTTCTGCTTAGACTTCCAGGCTATAATGAATGACGATAAAATGCTGTGTGCCCCCTACCGGAGGTAGATATTATTTTTTATATGGACTATCGAAAGGTGAAAAATAGTGAAATCTTTTTCCAAATTTTATTCTAGACAACTAGACCTAGAGGTATTATTGCAATTTTTTTTTTACATTTTAAAGCAGCAACATGCTTATAAAAAGTGGAACATCGAAATATCAAATCTTTTACTCAGTGTTGTCCTAAACAATTTGAGGTATTATTGGAGAAAAGTTTCTACATTTGAAATCGACATACTCCATTATCTTTTCTTTCACCCTTGATGTAGGCGATATTGGGGTTGTTTTTGTCCTTAATTTCGGGACCAGTCTCGTCCTTGGAGGAAAGATAACAAATTCATTATCTTACCTTCAACGTTTCGTGGTTGGGAGGAGAACTGCAGGGAAGCGACCTGAAACTATCTGGGCAGCGTTTCTGTTACTCGCATGTTATACAGAACTGTTGCAAATGAAAGAAAAAAAAAACCCGCATCATACATTTACTTTCAAACTGACCGAATGATGATTGTAATTAACCAGTATTCATGGAAACGTGAATTTGCAGTAAAAATTATCCGATTTTTGCAACTCGACAACTCGAAATTGCCAACTCTATGTCTTCTCGGACGGTGGGGGGTGGAGAGGGCAAGCTATCCCGACCCCCAGTCGCTATGCCCTGTATATAATGAAAAGGCCGCTTCCATATTTGTACAATAGAAGGTATTATCTTAATATACCTTAACGTTACACCAAACAAATCAATGACAAAAAAAAAAAGGTTTGCGTCTAATTCTAATTGGCTGCGCTACTTTTTTTTGCCCTTTTTTTTACTGAATAAGAACACGAAGAGTTCACTAACATTGGTAGCGAAAAGAAGCACATCTGCTATTACTCTACATAACTCGGAAAGGGATTTCAAAAGCGTCAGATGTTCAGGGATATTAATTAAAGGTTAATATGGCACAACTAAAAGAGGAGTGACGCGTAAAATTACACCCAAAAGCACGCGTTTACCCTGTAAACTAATTTAAGTAAAACCAGCACTGGAAGAATTTAAGATAACATATGCAGCAAATTAGTGCATAAGAAAAACAATGAAAACGCTACGTTTCGGGTGCATATGCCCACGTTATCAAGTGTGGATATCAGCTCAACGGCTTCGCACACAAATAAAAGAACAAATAAAATTCATTATTATCGCAGACACTCCTAATAAAACAAAATTGAAATATTTTTAAAACAAGAACCTATGGATTGCTGGCCGAAACAGCAAATGCATTAGGAAGCCCAGCAAGACGACCTCTTCCCTGAGATTGCTGGTTAGAAAAGTTCACCACGTTTCGCCGACTCCCGTTTCGCCGAAACAGTTGCGCCGACATCCATATCTTAAAATCTTTAAACTAATGACTGAAGACTACCGATATACACAAACTCGATGAATACATGGACCTTGTGATTCAACAACTTTTTCATGTTTAATTCACTAGGTTAGCTGATATTTGTCGTTTCACACAATTCCTTCGCTTGCTGCAAGATTTAACGGCATGACTGACAATAGATGGTGCCATAGAGTGCAGGAACGATTCTTTTTTTAAGGTCTCGTTAAGAATGAGGGCTTTGAAACTTTTCAGAACCTCTACGGTACCGATCTTCCATAAAGACCAAATGCGCAGAACCCTTTGGTTTCGTGTTAGAAGGTCCTCTTCAAATGTCCAGATCTCTTAATCCTCAAGGTCGACAACAAGTCTGTTTGGCGCCCAAGTCTGATGGGGTTTTTGACTGACGCTATTCGGGGTTTAAACGGTTGCAGTCAAAACTTGGTACGCGTCCAAGTGGGACTGGAGCTTCCGTTTCGCTCTCAATGGCCTCATGAATCGCAGACCATGGAAGCTGCAATAACGGCATCTTACGAAACAGCCCGTTTCACTTGCCGGCCAAACATGACGAGACGTTACTACTTCCTTTTGCCATTTCAACCATTCGTCCTGAACACGAACTTTCTGATACTCATCCCAGTGATATGTCAGACAGCGGAATAAAACGGATTTCAACCTATGCAAATTTATCCGTCTAAAAGCGTAGTATATATTAGTCTAGCATTGGCTCGAGACGAGACTTGACAAGACTTAGCTGGCCTAAGGAAGCTGTCATTGTTTATCGCTGGGGGGTCATGGATTTTTCTGATCCTCTCGAAGGGCAGACGGAGAAGTCATAACATTTGTTGGCCCACTTCAGAATGGGGGGAGGGATGTTAGGGCGACACAAACGCATGACCAAACTAGAGAAAAACTAAATTTTTTCCCAAAAAAATTACTCTTTCAGCAGTCGAATTTTTCTAAAGAAAAAAAACCAAAGCTCCCTAACGATGAAAGTGTTAACTGTTAACTAGGTATAAAGTTGTCAGTATCATTATCAAGCTTAGTAGTTTTTTTCAATAAAATTTGTATAAAAGCTTTACCACAGAGCTCCTTTCAAGTGCTGACTGTGTCAGGGTGTAAGCCAAACTATAGCAAACCGCGTTCATGGTAGGCCATCTTTCTGTATAAATCTCGATACACAGAGCAGATCTTTAAATGTTTCCCCAAACATTTTTGCGTAACTTATACGCGTGGCTGCTACTTATTAACTTGGCTACAGGAAAACATTTACAGGCAGTCTTAACAGGCATAAGAAATGCTTACTTTTGTGGGGGGGGGGGGGAGGAATATTTCTTTTGACTTTTTGTACGGGGATCGGTTCTTCAGGATTTTGAAGTGGGGGGAGGCGTCATCGACCAATTAGTTACCACATGTTTAGTTTTACGCCCCTCCCCCTCCCCCCATCCACGGCCGTAAATAATGACGGTCGTCTCGACAGTTCACCTCATTTCTCGGTGTCGTGTCATCTTATGTTCTCATCTTGTTTCGTCTCGATAAGTCTCATGCAGCTCTCCATTATCTCCAACGGCTGAAATACTGCTGATTTTAAAAAAAAAGTAAACCGGTTATCACCTATACAAAAGGCCTTTCAACTACGGCTTGAAACAATATCTTAAAACTACAACGTAAATAGTTGCGTTAATACGATGTAACCAAATACGTCCATTTTTTTTGGTTATTAACAAAAAGGTACTAAATACGTGATGGCAGTGTTGGGAACTTGGCATCGGGGTTTACCTGATGAAGTTCACAACATGGCTGACGGGACGAAAGGGGGACGTAACGTAGTTTTAGTGTTGGTTGATGAACTGGGAATGGGGGTTTGGTCCAAAACATAACGTTCAAAGCTTCCGTAAACCTACGGTGGAATAATGTTACCCAAAAAGTGGTTCAGATTCATAGTGGTGGATTTATGTGGATCGCCTCAAATTGCGGGTTCGGGTTAGGGATGCACTGAATACAACATTTGCCGAATACCGAATACTTAATAAACTACCGAATACTTAACTTGCGTAAGACCGACTACCGAATATATAACCGAATACTCAACTTGCCGAATACCGAATATACAACCGAATAGTAAAACTGACGAATACCGAATATTCGGCACCAAACAATTTACATATTCGACCGAATACCGAATTAATCATTTTTCCTTCTTTTAGAAATGTCGGAAGACAATTCCTCAAAAACCAAAAACTAAATTCTTAGCTAAACGTTCTTACATTAATACAATTGCATAAATACGTATAGTAAAAAGCATTCGGCCGAATACCAACAAATCTTTATTCGACCGAATACCGAATATCACTATTCGGCCAAAATCAGTATTCGGCCAAAAACCGAATATCACTATTCGGCCAAAATCAGTATTCGGCCGAATACCTAATATCACTTTTCGGCCAAAACCAGTTTTTGGCCAAAATCAGTTTTCGGCCGAAAATCAGTATTCGGCCGAATACCAAATATCACTATTCGGCCGAATACCTCATATCACTATTCGGCCAAAATCAGTATTCGGCCGAATACCGAATATCACTATTCGGCCAAAATCAGTATTTGGCCGAATACCTAATATC